>CM075812.1:50512429-50801398 GCA_037975025.1 Excoecaria agallocha
CATTTGCCTATATATATATGGGATTTGGGCCAAAAGTGTAATAAGGGAAAGAAAGAAGAAAAAAAAAAAAAGAGAGAGAGGCAGAATCGGGAGCGGGAGGAGCGGAAGGAGAAAGAGGAAGGTGGAGGCGCCGCCGCCGGCCAGTGGCCTTGCGCCGGCGACCGGTGCGGCTGCCACCCCCTCCCCGTTCTCTTCTTTCCCTCCGGCGACCGATGAAACGGCGAGAAAGAGGCGGATCTCTCTCCGTCGGCCGGGACGCTTTTCTTCAATTTTCGGCGACATACGGCGGCTAACGGCGACACGGTGACCACCAGGCGACTCCTCTCGGCGAGACGCATCGACCGGTGGCAACCGATCGTCCCCAATCGCCGGCGTTGAGCAGATCGGGAACGGTGGTTCCCGACGGTTCCTGTGGTTTTTTCGGCCAAACGAAGCCACATTGGAGCGCGTGAAGGCCACCAATGGACTTCTGGTGATGCCGGCTTCAAGTGAGGAGTGTCGGTGCAGGCTCCGGCGAGGCTCCGGCCACGCTCCGGCGAGGCTCCGATGATCAGAATAATGAAATTTTCGACACCGACGGGTATGTGACTATAAAATCCTTCAATTTTCCTTAATCTTACTGAATTTTGCCTTTAATTGTAATTAGAGAAAAATATTGAATTTAATATGAATTATTGAGTTAATGTGTAATTGTTTAATTATATGTTAATTAAGCTTAAATTTGACATGTAATCTAAGTTAAGAAAATTATTGGTATTATTTGAATATTTGTGAAATATGTAGTGTATGTTAATAATTAATAAAATTAAGGAATTTTATTAATTATGCCTTAAATTGATAATAAGTATATAAATTGAAATTGTCCATAATTTTGAAGTAAAATTATGGAAACTATTGGAAAATTATAAGCAAACATTGAACTATATGTTATAATAAAATAATAAATTATTGTTAAATAATTCATAAAACATACATGATTAATTAATATAATTAATTAATGTAATAAGTGAAAAAGGCTAATAAAAGTAAAATAATTAATATGTTAAATTCATGAGATTTAAATGAATAATAATAAGAATAATTCTGAAATAATTATTGAATTATTGATAAATAATTCAATAAATAAGCCAAAATAGTAGAGTAAGATAGATTAATTTATGTTCCTTACAATAAAATGAAGAAAGATGACAGGTCAAATGATGAACTAAGAAAGAAAAAAAGTATAGTACATGTAATGATAAAATGTTACTAAAATGTTCTTAAATTCAAATAAATGAGTGAATTATTACTAAATAATTCACAACCCGTATAAATATTACAAATTTCGAATAAAAGTTAAAAAGTTATAAATTAAAGGTTTGACTAATTTATCACATAAATTAGTCATAAAAAGGTTAATTACTGAATTATTGCAAATAAGTTACAATAGTCAACACAATAAGAAATTCTGCACTGTAATGCTATAATTTATAAAACGTATGAAAAGATTGAAAAGTTAAAGTACAAATGCGACTAATTTATCAAAATAAATTAGTCAATATAAAAGTATTAAAAGACTAGATTATTGTAAAATGGATCAGTATTAATGGCGTATCCGAATGACCCAGATTTCGGATAAAAGTAAAATGAATGCAAGTACATAAAAAGAAGGAAAGAAATGTGAATTATAAATGTTTATAATTCATAAGTGTGTAAAAGGGCTAAAAAGTGACTTAAAAAGCATAATATGAAAAGAAAGTGAAGCAATAAAAGAGAAAATCTTTAAGTGATCAAAAGCACTGAAAAGAGTGTAACTGACCCAAAAATGTAAGAATTTATAAGAAAGAAAATAAAACTTTCTGAAAGGTTAAAAAGTACTAAAAAGATGTGAATGTTTGTAATGTGTCGCAAAAGTGCACACATTACTTGAAAAGAATTTAAATGATGTTGTACAGAAATTAAAAGTGTAAAAAGAAAACGTTTAACAGCTTAATGTAATGTTTTATGCCCTTAGCAAATGTCTGGCAGTAAAACTTAGTTCAGGATATAATTGGCTAGCCATAGGGATTACTGTACCGCGGTGCAAGTCATGGCGACTTGCTTTATTATGGATGGATCGTTGATCTCCATAATATATATATCATACGTACTGTCATATGTTCATATGTTGTGAGAGATGACTTTTAGAGGTTATTTCTCATTTTATTGTGGCCCTGTGGGGTCCACGTCCCGCATATCCGGTCTGAAGGTTTTCTGCTGGGTCTGTACTGTACTAGGGGCGTACTGGAAATGAACAAATCAATATTGTTTAAATGAAAGGAATATGAAAAGTCATAAACGCAAAAGACTTCTTTAAAAAGGAAGGAACTGTTTTAAAAAGAAAAAGAAAATGTTTTATAAGAATTAAACCATAAATGATCATTAATTGCATAATTATAAAGAAAGTAATTTAATATGCATCCTTACATGAAAACAAAGTTAAAAGAATGAAAAGGAAATTATAAGTGAAGATTAAAACTGAAAAAGGACCTAAGTGAAAAGAATTAGAAGTTTAGGGGTAAAATTGTAATTTTACCAAAAATAAGATAAAAAGAGCAATTTGAATAAGAAAACGTATAATAAGGGTAAAATAGTAATTTGGCAACGTAAAGATTCCAAAAATGACCTTTTTAAACAAAAGGACCAAAAGCGTAATTTTACGCTAAAAGGTCAAAACAAGATAAAATGAATAGTTTACAAGTATTTTGAACATGAGTAAGTGTAAAAAGAATAATATGAAGATTTATATGTAAAATATACATTTTAAAAATAGTTGAATATGATTAATGTAAAAAGAATGAAATAAAGATCCATAAGTAAAAGTTAAAGTAATTAAGAAACTGTGAAAGTACAAGTTAAGCCAAGTAAGAATCATAAGAAATAAAATTAAAGCTAGAGTTAAAGTAAAGAAGATCGTATAAGTAAAAGATAATATGAGGTTAATGAACTTAAAGAACTAATGTTAAGTCAAGTTACATGAAATAAGAAAAGGTATTGTCTTAAAAGACGAAATTATGCTTAATTGGGAAATTCTTGGATTTATAGTCACCACTGAGCATATCTAGTGCTCAGCACGTAGTGTTTACTGCGTGCAGGTTATAAGGTGTTCAGGGAGCACAGAGCAGTGAAGCTTATTACACGAAGAATCAGGGCAAGAAGATGAAGTTATTGTATCTTTGTTTTTGTAAGCGTGGCATGTATATACTTAGTTAGTGATAATATAGAAATGATATGTAATTGAGATAAGTTTTAATATGTTAAAGACTGTTCATATGAGAATTGTCAGATGTGAATTGTAAATGATGAGTATGGATTGAATGGATTGTTCTATGGTTATATGATTATTGTTTATATGAATTGTGATGCCTCTGAGAGGCTGTACTTGTTTGGATTTTTCAGGAGGCTAGAAAGTACTAGCCGTTATGCTGCCGAAATTTCAAAAAAAAAATTAATAATGGTACGAAATTGGATTCAGTAAAAGGTTGTGATTAATAAGTAGAAAAAAAAAATTTTCACTGTTACGGTTAAGTCAACATCGGAAAAGACTGTTCATAGAAAGGGTGTGACATAACGTTCATATAAACACCGTTAATTTTCTTTTAATGGCATTGAAAATAAGAGTAAATAGTACCTATTTTTGGAATTTTAAAGATAATTTTTTGAAAAATAAAATATTTTTTCCCAAATTATATTAAAAAAATAAAAGCTAACAATGTGCAAAACGTTTTGGTGTGATATTATTGTGGTGCAAAATATGATCATGTTTTATTTTAATAAATAAATAAATAAATAATGACACCAAATTTGGGATAAATTTTGAATTAAATATGTTTCTTTATAATTATGTCTTTCATCTGTATTTGTATATCTGGATTTTATAATTTTATAATTATAATTAATGAGATGGTCCTATTGTTATTTAATTTTGATTAGTATTTATTATAGACATAATATAATAAATTTATGTATATTATTTTAATTTTAGTTATTTTAAATTAATTTATTTTATTGAATATAAATTAATTTAATTTATGGACCTATATAGGTTAAAAGCTCAATTAAAAATAAGTTCATATTGATCCAGAACCGATTGAACCGATCGAAATTATTTCGGTTTGTTCGGTTTTCGGTTCTACAAAGTTCGATTTCGATTCGATTATTATATTTTCTGAAATTCGGTTTTTGGTTCAATTGGTTCGGTCCAAAACTGAACCGAACCGACCATTTGCTCACTCCTAAATTGGACTTCCTTTTCATTTCTATTTAATCTTATTATTATTTTCAGTTTTTGCATTTTATTGATTTTGCAACTCTGTAAGTTGGCAAAATTATTTTCCTCCCTTTTATTTCTTTCTTTTTAAAAAAAAAATTATTTTTACATAATGGAAGAAAGAATGGAGTTCGAATCTAGATTTTACACTATATTAATGCTAGAATATTCCATGAAAATATTTTTGTTTGGCTTTTTGTTAAAGCCAAATTAACTTAATGGTATATTAACTGTCGATTTCGGGCAAAAACAACTGTAATTTTGGAGGTAGTCATTTTGGAAGCTCATTTTTATTTTTATTTTTATATATTTTTTATTTATTATATATTTTATTAAATAATTTTGTTATCATTATTTACTTTTAACTAAAATTAAATAAAGTTTTTGAAAATATAAAATATTATGTTGTTAATGGCTATAATTTTTTTTTTTTTTGCAAAAGTAAGATATTCTAATTATTTTTTTAATTTCGGTAAAATAGAAAATTACCTTAATACAAAGTGTTATTATTGTGTACATGTGCATAAAAAGAAAAAAAAAATCATGAAGCGTACTAATTTGAATACAAATTGGACAAACCCATATAGACGGCCGAAAGAATTTAGTTCAAGTTCTTAGAAAAGAAATGCCTGGTCGTACGGAATTAGTTCCATTCGTAATTATAATGTTAGATTGGCATTAGATTCATAAAATCAAACTTGGTCATGTCTACATACAGTTGTAGGCCTGCACGCCCATGTGAATAATTTCTTTTTGCATAACATCCATATGAACAACGAGCTTTTATATTCTTTTTGCGTATTAAAGTTGAGTTTTGAAATTATTCAGAACATTAATCAAACTAAAAGAATCTTGCTTTTGGTAATTCTACCTCGTCATCACCATATCATAATCTCAATTTTATTTTTCTGGCTATCAAGTGGATGATAGAGTAGAGACAAATATGATACAAAACCTTAATTTCCAACACTGTTTGGCTAATCCAATCAGTCAATTAGCTTGTCACACAAGCTCATCAACCCAAGTTCCGAAGCTCGGGCAACAAATTATATACTTTAGCAGGCACAGTTTCTGCCTAGTTCCCAATTAATATCATGATATATTAAATGTATTAGCCCACAAGATAGGATAAACGATATGCCATCCATCTATGAAACAGGGTGGTACAAGGTCCAAATCATTCATCCAAGCATTTCATGATAAAAGATAAATACCACAAGCTTCAAAATTTCCATTAACAAACTACAAACGACGACTATAAAATAAGTAATACCAACCCCAAATCCACAAAGTATTTCAATCACAAAAATTGAATGACCAAAGGTGAAGCAGTTGTTGATCTCTCCTAGAAACGAACTAATTGGCAACCTCACTTCTGCCATTAACTTCACAGATCTTGCACAGTCAAACCTGCATACACAAAGCATATAGTTTCTTATACTACCGCCCCATGAATACATACTTTATACTAAAACAAACTTTAATTTACATTTAAATATGTTGTGGTACAGATGTGCTCATGTGGCTTAAATACGTATTTTTATAATGTTCACGTTGTCCATTTTAATCCTCCACATATTGACAGATTTATAAATGAACACTAACAGAAGCATAAGAGAAATTGGATTTCACAATTAACCTGGAGGAAGAGATTGTTTCAACTTGTCAGCCTTCTCAGAGTCAAATACACACAGGGTGTAGAGGTACTTGGAGCAACGGACCTTGAACTTGACAACATCCTTGCTCCTCTTGATCTTCACAGAGCGCGCATCTTTCCTTCTTGCTGTTAGAAGGAAATCCTTAATCTCATGAATTTGCTTAGGCTGTGTTACAAAACAAAGAAAAGAGCAATAAGCGCCTGACCAGAGAAGAGAAAATGAACATTACATTTCATCTAGGAAAACAATAATTTGAGAACAAAAGATATCAATTTTTAAGAAATTAGTATTGCACACTAAGTATTGAAATTTAGAGAGAGCACTAAAAAAAAAATAAGAGAACAAAACCAGGAAAAATATGCACCCTAAAATGCTCATTCATCCTCCAGAATCAGAATATAGATACTGAATGTTTTTATTTGCAGTGCTGAATAATGAATTACAGTTCAGCAGCAGATATCTTCAAAATACTTAGATCTAGTTTCCCGACGTCCAAATACAACATAAAAATTCAGCACCGGATAGCGAGGGAAACAACTTTTAGGCTTCAGTAAAAGCAGCATTAGCTAATTAAACTTAGTCTAAAGCCATAATCTTATAATAAGAATAGACACAAGCCTTTAGTCAACAGAAAATTCTATACCATAAATAAAAACAAGATACTAAAACACAAATGTACTAGTGAACTCAGTCCCTTAGATGTTCTTAAATGAGTTGCGATTATCACCGCAAATCATTACAGGTCTGTAAGACTCATCACTGCTGTTTGATATATCCTTCAAATATTATGGAAATCTAAAAGGAAAATGAGGCCAATTTTGTGCATTCCTAGATCAATATAGAGAACAAGTTAAAAGTAAGCTGGATAAAATTAGAAGAAAAAATTAAGTTAATAACTCAGTCCCTTAGATGTTCTTATAAGTTGTGATCATTGCCACAATCATTACAGGTCTGTAGGACTCATCACTGATCCGAATGGTGCTTCCTCATCGAGGATGAACTTCTTTTTTTTTAATAAAAAAAAAAAAGAAAAAGAAAGAGAGAGAGAAAGAGGCCAAGGATGAAAACGTCAGAAAGAGAAGCAAACACAATTACTTTTTCTAAATGAAAATACTTCATCAAAACATCACCTAAAATAAATTCATGCAATTTCCTTTAATGAACCTATACGATGTAGAAAAACATGTTTTTCAATAAAACTTGTATTGATGGTATGAGAATTTAGTTTCCCGACGTCCAAATGCAACAGAAAATTCAGCCTTAGATAGCGAGGGAAACAAACTTTAGGCTTCAATGACAGCAGCATTAACTAATTGAATTTAGTGTAAAGCTTTAGATCAGAATGAAAATTGAGATGAAGCCTTAACCGTTTGCCAAAGTAAATTATACTAAAGCCTAAGAAAAACAATTCTGAAAATATGTATTAAGAAACTCAGTCCCTTAGATGTTCTTAAATGAATTGCGATCATTTCCACAAATCATTACAGGTCTGTAGGACTCATCACAGTTCCAGTTAACATTCCTACAACTAAGAATTTCCTTTTTTTGAAACGAAATATAGTTGCTCCAGAATTGTACCCCCAACTCAACCGATAGAGAAGAGGGAGAGATATAAATGAAGCAACACAAACACTATTGCTTCAGGGGAACGAATCAAGAGGGAACCAATCAAAATCCACACTGACCAGATAGTGAAGCATTGTATTTACAATAACTCAGCAAACCTAAAGGTTGAAATAATCAAAATTAGATCCATTATTGTTACTGAAACCACCACAGAGTGCATCTGTCTTAACTATAGATTGAAAAAGGGTGATATGGGCACAAACACTAGGCTCGAGGAGTTCAGAAATCAGTTTTAAGGTTTCCAAATCTAACAAAATTAAAACCCTAACCTCCAAGTGATATAACCAGCTAAGGTATCTAATAAGCAAGAAGAAAGTTTAGCATAAAGCACGTACTATAGTACTAACATCCCCAGCTATCACTTTACAGAGTTCGGCACTAATTAGTTCCAATAAAGTTACACAATTCAGTTTTATTATTTACCTGTTTGAAAATGGCATCACAAGGGTTACACATGATTAGTCTTTAAAATGTTATTAAAACGGGTTATTAAGATTTACGCCCACAAGTAGCATCCAAAAGAACAGACACTAACAACCTCTACCTTACTCTTCAGATCTCCCATCTCATTCAAAAAGCAATCAACAACAGACTTAACATTCCGAAAAAACGAGATCTAATCCCATTCAAATATTCAATAAAACCCAGTAATGAAATGAACACTAAGGTAACATTTAAGCACCTATAAGCATCAGGAGCACTAAAAGCAGAAAATACCAGACGACAAACTAATATAAAAATAAATACAAACAAAATATGCATGTCATTGTTGGAGTTGAAAAATCATCTTCAAATATATGACAATGCCCAGATCAAAGCAAGAACTATGTGAACATAAAACGAGTAAATATACAATTTAACATGCAAAGCAAATAACCAGCAAGAGCAAGTAAGCAAACACAATTACTTTTTCTAAATGGAAATACTTCATCAAAACATCACCTAAAATAAATTCATGCAATTTCCTTTAATGAACCTATACGATGTAGAAAAACATGTTTTTCAATAAAAATTGTATTGATGGCATGAGAATTTAGTTTCCCGACGTCCAAATGCAACAGAAAATTCAGCCTTGGATAGCGAGGGAAACAAACTTTAGGCTTCAATGACAGCAGCATTAACTAATTGAATTTAGTGTAAAGCTGTAGATCAGAATGAAAATTGAGATGAAGCCTTAACCGTTTGCCAAAGTAAATTATACTAAAGCCTAAGAAAAACAATTCTGAAAATATGTATTAAGGAACTCAGTCCCTTAGATGTTCTTAAATGAATTGCAATCATTTCCACAAATCATTACAGGTCTGTAGGACCCATCACAGTTCCAGTTAACATTCCTACAACTAAGAATTTCCTTTTTTTGAAATGAAATATAGTTGCTCCAGAATTGTACCCCCAACTCAACCGATAGAGAAGAGGGAGAGATATAAATGAAGCAACACAAAAACTATTGCTTCAAGGGAACGAATCAAGAGGGAATCAATCAAAATCCACACTGACCAGATAGTGAAGCATTGTATTGACAATAACTCAGCAAACCTAAAGGTTAAAAGGTTGAAATAATCAAAATTAGATCCATTATTGTTACTGAAACCACCACAGAGTGCATCTGTCTTAACTATAGATTGAAAAAGGGTGATATGGGCACAAACACTAGGCTCAAGGAGTTCAGAAATCAGTTTTAAGGTTTCCAAATCTAACAAAATTAAAACCCTAACCTCCAAGTGATATAACCAGCTAAGGTATCTAATAAGCAAGAAGAAAGTTAAGCATAAAGCACGTACTATAGTACTAACATCTCCAGCTATCACTTTACAGAGTTCGGCACTAATTAGTTCCAATAAAGTTACACAATTCAGTTTTATTATTTACCTGTTTGAAAATGGCATCACAAGGGTTGCACATGATTAGTCTTTAAAATGTTATTAAAACGGGTTATTAAGATTTACGCCCGCTAGTAGCAACCAAAAGAACAGACACTAACAACCTCTACCTTACTCTTCAGATCTCCCATCTCATTCAAAAAGCAATCAACAACAGAATTAACATTCCGAAGAAACGAGATCTAATCCCATTCAAATATTCAATAAAACCCAGTAATGAAATGAACACTAAGGTAACATTTAAGCACCTATAAGCATCAGGAGCACTAAAAGCAGAAAATACCAGATGAAAAACTAATATAAAAATAAATACAAACAAAATATGCATGTCATTGTTGGAGTTGAAAAATCATCTTCAAATATATGACAATACCCAGATCAAAGCAAGAACTATGTGAACATAAAACGAGTAAATATACAATTTAACATGCAAAGCAAATAACCAGTAAGAGCAAGTAAGCTACCATTTTGAATCGGGCCTTTGAAGAGCTCTGGTTTCTAGTGAAATTGAGCACGCCCCAAACCCTATATTTGCCGATCTCAACATATATATAGACTAATACAAACAGATTTTAAACCCTAGGAATTTTTATCTCCTCTATTTCCCTTTACACCCCCATAGATCTAATTTTATTACGCCAGAACCGGATTCTGTATTGGTATTGCCTTGTCTTGTTGTCCACTGGGCTTTCAGGTTAAGGAAAGTGATTTCGTACTTATTGGGCTTGTATTTGGGCTTATTCTTGGGCTTGGGCTAAAAAATGGTTTGGTCCCATTTCAGGACAAAAAAAAGTTACAAGAAAATTCTCTGAATTTTTTACAAAAATCATGATTAAAGTCTCTCCTCGCTACCAGGTGCTAATAAATTACAAAAGTAATTACTCCATCCATCTGGTAAATAAAGGTTTGCCATTTTTATGTCTCATAATACGGTCATTTTTTTAATTATAGTTAATATATAAATTATCTAATAGACCCTTAGTTAATGAAAATAATATCTTTTGTATGATCAATAAGTGAAAAAAATAAAAAGAAAATTTATCAAATCAATATTATAATTTTGGAGATAGAGCATCTATTTTGTTAGAAATCATGTACATTAAATATAAAATTAGATATATCATAATATATCAATCAATTAGGAAATTATATTTACTTTTTATAGGACAAAATTTTTTGAGAAGTGAAAGCAAGAATCTCGTTTTGCATCACCGGCTAAACTTTTATTTATGAACAATTGATGCGGGATAAGAGTATAAATCCACAATCTAAAATCCCTTAAAGATGTAAAAGTGGGCGATAGGAATTCTCTAATTCTCTCTCGGCTTTTTTTTGACTCAAATTTTCTAATCCCCAAATCTGATTTTACAATCCCAATTTATAAAGTCCTCGGATCCATTTAATTAGAAAACCAATCAATTCGGAATTGCTATGGAACTCTTTCCACACATATTCAAGGAAATCAATCAATTAGAAAGTTAATATGAAACTCTTTCCATATCTATTTCGATTTTATTTGGTATATTGTAGACATTGGTTCTTAAGTCAACCTCTGTGAGGATTATCTAATAAGGATAATGTTATTCTTAAGTAGCTAGAAAGAAGAAGCACCCTGTTATTCTCCTATATTTTGTTCTAAAAAGTTTCTTCCTACAGGTTTTTCTTGGTTTTAAGAATTAAAAATGATATTTTAGGGACATGTCCTTGTTCTTTCTCACTTTAATGGATGGAATGAGCACGTTTGAAGGTTTTAGGTTGACTTAAAATGAGTCATGGCCTTGACTCAGGTGTTAAGACCATGACTCGCTCCAGAGTCGTGACCTTTAGGGGTGGCTCACTTCTAGTGGCGGAGCCACTTGTAGTTGAGGTGTGCACATGCACACCCTCAAATTTAAAATTTCTTTTCATATATATATATATATATATATATATATATATTATACTAGGAACCCCCTAATTTATTTTAAATGTCTCCTCTCAAATTTTAATCCAATAATAATTACATAATTTTTTTACTTAAATTATAAAAATTAAAATAGAATAATCCAAATACATTTAAATAGAAAAGCATATAATGGTACATCACAAATACTATGTCTTTTGCCCAAAAATAAAATTACATTAATTTAAAAAAATAGAAAAGTAAATTCCAACTTATTTAATTAATAACTTAAATTTACAACAAAAAGCCAAACACACTTTTTATTTTTTTATTTTCACTTTGATGCACACTTCTCTTTCTCTTTTTTTTTTCCTTCTTCTTATTGTAACTTTTGAAGCCTTTCAAATTTATAGTAGGATTAACAAGTATTCTTTATCATTTTAGTTGATATTTGGTAAGAAAATTTTACTTTTCTTGTAATTTTTAATATTGTACATATTTATTAACTTTTGATTTAATTGATTTTTAATAATTTATAAATTATTAGGTTTTCATAAGTTAAATGTATATTTTAACACTGATCTTAAATAAAATAAAATAGATAATTTGAGCAATAATTAATTAGAATGAAAATTTTTTGTTAATTTTGACAGTTTTGGTATTGAGCTAATTATTTAACGATCTCAAAATATGAAATTATATTGAAAATAATTGTAAACATTTTATTTTTATTTGGTCTTAAACATTATCATTTTTCAATTTTAAATGAAATATATTGTCATGATATAGTTTATGTATTTTTAATTTTGAATTTTTTATATTAAAATTATAATGAGTGCTCTCGTTGACCCTGAGGTCCTGGCTCTGCCACTGCTCACTTCCTTTCTTTTTTACCGTCATTTGAGTCACTCGGCATGACTTTAGTGAGTCACGCCTCCAAGCCCATGACTCACCTAATTCCTTTTTTAAATGGATTTTAGGCTTTTCTTGAGGGCCTGATTTCCAATCATGCCCTCGACTCACCAATCAAGGCCATGATTGGGTATTTCATCTAGAATTGTAGTTTTTTCCCGCGAAACCGGGGATTAATTTTTAACAAAAAATCCTCTTGCTTTATTAATCCTATTTCTCAACATTTAAGGATAATGGTTTTTTTTAAATGAAAAAAATTGAATCTTGAAAAGAGAGAAAAAAGCAGAATCTAGAGAGAGAGAGAAAGAGGAAGATTTTGTTTTATCTAGTTTTCAATGAAAACAAAGGAAGCAGAAGGAGGAAAGGAGTAGGGTGCACTCACACTGATTTTTTGAAGTAGCTCTACTAAAGGTAATGTAAGAGGAAAAAATCTTGCTCACATGTAGATCTATAGGTTTTGTTCTTGTAAATATTCGTTTTGAGTTTTTGTATAGTTTTTGCCATGCATAAATCAATTTGAAGTCCTCACATGGTGATTTTTTTGAAATAATTGTTTTTAATCATTTTGATGGTTATTTTGTGCATTTAAATTGATTTTAGGAAGTTGTGAGTCACTTTTATGCATGTTTGGGGCTTAAAGTGCCATTTGTATAAATTTAGAATGGCTATGGCGTCGTTCCAATAGCTGCTAAACAAGCCAAGAGTGATCACAGCATAACTCGCTGTGACTCGGTCCTAGAATGTGTGAGTCCCAAATATACTCTAGAGGGGGAAGGGTGAATAGAGTATTAAGAAAATTAAGTGCTGGTGAAACAAATTAAAATATCTTAATTACATATATTGAGATCATATGATTTATAACATGCAATTAACTCAATACATGTTGATCAACCTTAAAACAAAATTAATATACACATAAGAATTTTAGTAAGCAGCAAATACAGAGAAGATATCATTTTTATCTTATAAAATTACTTTTATGATAGATAGCTGAATTCAGTTCTGCACTGAATAGAGCACATAAACATGCATAAGAACAATAAAACATAAATATAAAAAGAGAGAGGGATAGAGAATTTGATGCAACAATTTATAGAAGTTTGGCATATGCTTACGTCCTCTCTTTAAAACAACTCTTCTTAAGAGTTTCTTTCTTTCTAATGTGACTCTATTTAGCAGGCAAGAGTCAAAAGCCTATTACAAGAAACTTCCCAAAGTTTTTCTCCCAAGTAAAAAACTCTAAAATACTTAACCCTTTTTTCCAAGTAAAAGGATTAAAATAGTTAGTTCTATTTTCCAATTAAAAGAACCTAAACACTTGTTAGCTTTTTTTCCTAGGTCCTAGCAATCTAAGCTCACAATATATCTCACCTGATAGATAAATTTCACTATAAAATGATTACAAGTATAAACTATAATTATCTCGAGGATATGTGATGATGCCCATAATGAAGTGAAACATATATCAAAATGATGTTCAAAAACTAAAGTGTTTCACTCATATTTTACACTTTGAAAAACAATAATTTACAAGAAAAATTTATCGGCTGTTATGTGTAAACACAAATTTGAAATTCATTTCCTTATTAAAAGACTGATTTTAGGCTTTCCATAAATCAAGTAAATCACCTAAAAATATTTTTCCAGAAAGAATGTTTCTTTAAAAAGATCATTTAATGATTGAAAATATTTTTCTTTCCTTATCAAGCATAAATCAACTTTTGTTTTAGGAAAGAGATCATTTAAATGAAATGACAATGTAAGTAAATAATGAGTGGTGTATGTGAATCCTCAGAAATGATTGTAAATAATTTTCCTAAACAAAATACAATCTTCAGATTCATTTTAAACAATTAGGTCTGATTTTGTACTGATAAGAGTAGAGCACGATTCTATCTTGATCTATTTATGATAGATCACGAAGCAACCAGTTTCATTTATAGACCTACACATTAACTTTAAAAAGTCCAAAGTTGTTAGATTGTTTTTCTTATTATCAAAATATAATATGGGCCTTGATGCAACATTCTCTCCCTTTTTGATGATGACAAAACAAATAATATAACTCCCCCTGAATATATGCTATCAGGGAATTAAAAAAACCTATAATAACATTAATTGATGCAAAAAATACGCACAATACACAAACACTCATATCATATACACGAGCATACTCATATCTACATATATCTCTCATATTTTGTCATCAACAAAAAAGTGAAAAACAAAATATGCAAATCAGGGCATAAAGACAACTGAAATGTAATGGCCTTAACACCGGCTTAGTCGTAAACAGTAAATTCCGGTGGAAAATAGGATTACCGGGCTATGAATAGTACTCGAAACTAAAAAATATTTTATTTGACCATCGAAAAGTATTGGTCATGGTGAGTTCGAAGTTAAAATTTGAAGTGAAATTGAGGTCAAATGGGCCTCCAAATGTTAAAAATACAAAAAAAGGTATCGAGTCAATTTCTTTAGTAGGGAATGTGACTTGATTTTGCATAAATAATTAAAAATAGAAAATAAATTTTAAAAATTACCATATTTTGCAGTTCTTCATGAAATTTCATGTAGAATATTTTGGTATAAAGAAATGAATTTTTCGGCGATTTCGATAGTTGTCAAATCGAACCGATTTGATTGAATCGAATCAGAAATGAACTCTGATTGAACCAAAAATTTGTATGCAACCTATTTTTGATGTTTTAAGAATGATAAAATCAAAATTGAAGTAATTTGGAGTGAGAAAGTGGAAGATTTCCTATTGGGCCTTTGAAAAATGAAAATTGGGCCTTAAGTAATTAGGTTAGGCCTATTGGATTTAGGCCCAACCTTTCGCCCAATTGAAGAGGTATAAAAGGAAGAGGAATCTATAGATTTTCAGCAGATTCCAGCTCCTTCTTCACCTCCTTCTTGGTCGAGACACCCTCCCTCTCCCTATCTCTCAAATTTCCTTCAAATTTTACTTAATTTCTCTTGGAATTCAAGTATCCTAACCCTAGTTCCATCTTTCTAGATGAGTAATCGAGTCTCAAACTTCTGATTTAAGGGATTAAAGTAAGGAATTTATAAGGAGAAAAATTAAGATATCCATTTGAGGTAAACGAAAATCATGAGTTTAAATTAATTTCTTGATATCTAAAGGTGTATTAGGGTGTCTAGAGCTCATTTATGTAAGTATTTTGAGCAAATAAAATCAAAAAAATAAGGTTTCTTATGGTGATAAATTCGGCCATGGTAGGGAACAAAGAAGATCTTCAAGCTTCCAAGGTTAGAGGGAAGGAAAAGGAGGCTTAGGCAAGCCAAAGCTAGGAGAAAAGGTTAGTGATCAATAAATCCTACTATTTTCCTAAGTTTTTCATGAATTTTCCTTTATATAATTGGGGAAAATTTTGATATATATGTGTAAAATTTAAATTAATGTTATATTAATGTAATTAGACTTTAATTATGTATATTAGAATGCTTAAATGAATTTTTAAATGAATATATGCTAGAATTCCCTTGGTGGCTGAATTGAACTCTTAAGGAAAATAATGTGTATTTTAGGTATTTTGATGAAATTATGTTTTTAAAAGGCATAAGAAATGAAATAATATGTGTATGAATTTTTGTAGAGTTTATAGAAATTATTAGTATAATTTTGAGATAAACTTTTGATTATGTAAATTGTGAAAATATGAAATTAGTAGAAATGATGGCATAATTTAGTGAGAAAATGATTTATTATGGAGAAATATGATGTAGTAATTCACAAAGTGTGTAAAAAGTTTGAATAAAAATTTAAGCATAATGAAAAGTAATGAAAATATTAAAGAGATGTGAAATTTTGAATAAAAAGAAATGAAAAGGGTGAATTATGGTTAGATAATTCACAATTTATGTAAAAAGGTTTGAAAAAGTTGACTGTCAAATGAATTAAGTTGAAAGGGAAATAAAAAGTATGAAAAGAAAAGAATAATGGCTTAAGTTTAATGTTATTGTGCCCTTAGAAAATAGTTTGGCAGTAAAAACTAGTTTAGGATATAATTGGCTGGCCATAGGGATATCTATACTGCGGTATAAGTCATGACGACTTGCTTTGCTATAGTAGGATCATTGATCTCCATAGTAATTATCTGTATCTGTTATCTGTTCTGTGGAGAAATGGTCCATTAGGGTCATTTCTCAGTTTATTGTGACCCTGTGAAGTCTACATCCCGTATATCTAGTCTGAAAATTTCTGTCGGCACTGTATTAGGGGCATTAATTGAAAAATAAAGCTAAAAGAGTGAAAAGAAGATGGAAATAAAAGTTTAAAGTGAAAAAGGACCTAAATGAATGAAATTAAAAGTTTAGGGGTAAAATGGTAATTTTACCAAAGTTATGGTTTAAAAGGATAAATTCAATAAAGAAATGAACAAGGGTAAACTGGTAATTCAGCAACCTAATGGTGTAAAAATGACCTTTTTAAGACAAAAAGGACCAAAAGTGTAATTTTGCACCAAAAATGTTAAAACAAGGTAAAATATGAAATTTGTAAGTAATTTAATGATTTAAAAGCAAAATAATGCAAAGGTAAGGGTATTTTTGTAATAATGTGTTAAAAAGAGCAAAATTGTAATTATGGTATAATTTGGAGGACTTAATTGAAAAGTTAAAAAGTTTGTATATTAAGTATTAAGAAATATTATTAAAAGATAGTTATATGCATATTGCAATTAAAAGAAAATTAAGAAAGTTAAGAATTTTTAATTATTATAAAACAACATATGTATATAATATAATGTTTTAGCCAAGGAAAATTTTAGGATTTTTGGTCACCAATAGGCATAATTTATGCTCAGTACTTAGGTTTTGCTGCGTGCAGGTACAGAAGATCAGGAGTAGTAATGCACATTTGGAAGAAAAAGGAGAGTTGAATAATTATTTTGTTTTTGGGGCATGTATATATATGTATTAGTTGTGGATTTGTAAAATACTATGTTTTGGTTTATAACGATAAAATATGTAATAAGTAAAGAATTTGTTTGTCTGTGGCTTTTGTGATGAGATGGATGGAATGATGATGGTATGTGATTGAAGAATTTATTATTGGTTGATTGTAGTGCCTCTGAGAGGCTGTGTTTTGCTTGTTTTCTTTCAGGGGGCTAGTCCATTTAATAGCCATTATATTGCCAAAATTTTGTAAAATAAATAGTAACTTTGGTTAGTTATAGGTCTTCGGCAATATAACTTAAGAAATTGTTTAAGACTCAAGTAAGGTTGTATGTTAGGTTCTGGTGAAAAAAAGAAATTCCGACCAATAGTACTGTTCCATTTGGTCTTTATGTTAAGGGTGTTACATGAAATATCTAGCAAACATTGACAAACATCTAGCAAAATATTCAAACATATGTAGTTTAAACACAAGAAAATAAAATCCAGCAAGCTAAAATAGTTTGATAGAATGAAAATTAGTTTAAAATTGATGTGAAAAGTCACTTAATATCTTCAGGATGTGAGCTACTTCCAATCTCTCCTAGTTTAGGAGTCGGTTTAAACTTATAGTTGGCAATCAATCGTATAGACCGACGAAAAGCAATAGAAGTGGGTTTAGGAGTTAGAGTTGGTGTTGGTAAAGTTGAAGGGTCAGGAATGGACTTATCATAAAGAGTTCCATATTTAGTTTTTGCAAACATATCTTTAGTCCATTTTGTAAGTTTCCCCAGCGTTGAGTATAAATCCTCCAAAATGCTCCATAGTTTCAGTCAAGGTAAGGATTCCTATTTGCAGTCAATATATGGACTGGATGGTGCTGGAGTTGCAGTCCCTAGTTGAACTTTCCCTATTTTTATCCTAACTTTTTCTATCCTTGTCTTAACTTCCTCTGCAATTTTCTCTGATTCAACCTTCATTCCTACATCTAACTTTACATCACTCTCAGTAATTTCTCCTTTTTTTCTTTGTTTTTCTCCTTTGTTTTCTCTAAATTTTTTGTGCTAGATTCACTACCAGATAGTTCTTTATCCTCACTTAACTCCTCATCAACAAGTTTTAATTTTTCTCTTAAGGCTGATGGATTATTAACACTTTTCCTTAAACTATGAATCGGTTCCTTTGTCATAGAATCCAACTTGATTTTCTTATCAATGATTTACCTATCCATTCCAGCAAATGAAGACTTTTTTTTAACCTTTGCAACCTTTACTCAATTATTTTATAGAAATCTTTTCCAATTCTTAACTTTTTATTAAATCGTTCACAGTCAGCATCCTCAAGTGACAAATTTCAATACTTAAAAATGACAAAAAGTATCATAGCAAAAGGCAGTCTCTGATTTTTCTTAGCATTCATTATTTGGTGAAATATAAGATAGGAAAGATTTAACTGATAACCTCTAAAAATGTACCATATAATGATTAAATTAATATCAGTTACATGATCCGTACTACCAACCCTATGAACCAAGATTTTCACAATAAATTTATGTAAAATTTGAAATTCAGGTTTCATATTAGTTGAGGGTGTTGGTTTGTCTTTTCTTTTGTACTCTTCTATATCTGTCATTTTACTTAAAAACTCTATTTTATTCAATCCACCTATTTCTCCAATTTTAGTTCCCTCAGTCATCCTAAAGCCCTTATTTTTCAAATTAAAAACTATAGTTATGGTTCATGATGTGAGAATTTTATAGCTATCTCCAATTTTCATAGCAAAAGACTCGTCATCAAGAATTTTTCTAGACCCATAAAATTCTTGGATAATAGAAGGATAAGTATCTGACTCATAAGTTAAAATATATTTCTAGTTGAGTTGCTCCAATCAAACGGCTACTTAGGTGTCTGTTGCTTTGAGTTCTTCCCAATCGACTGACTTGGATATAAGAAAATCTCAAATTTCTTTGACTTTCAGCATTGATGACGATTTTGATTTTTGTGAGAAAGGGGTTTCTTTGATCTTCGATTTGGGAAATGGTTTCTTGTGAGTAGGGATTTTGGTTCTCACCATTGTTGCAATTTTGAGGTTTTGAGAGAGATATTCGAAAAGACAAAGAGTGAGTTTTTAAAGATAAAACCTCTTTGATGCACTTTACATTGGAAAAGCCAAAAAGAAGGATATGCATTAAATGATTTGGTGAAAAGGTTCCTTTTTGAAATCAAACAAGAAGACTCTTCCTTGTTAGGAATAAAAAGCAGGAACTTTTCATTTCCTAAAAATGGAAGTTATTTTATAAAAGGACAAAATTCCCTTTTAAACCCAAAAACATATACTGATATTTAGGAGTAAGATAAGGAAAATTAAAAATGTGCAATAAACTTCCAATTAAAATAACTGGTTTCTAAAAATTAACCCATTACTTAGAACAGAGTATAGATAAACTACAAACCCAGAAAACATAAAATACATACAAATAGCTATTTTACCCAAGAAAATAAATTAAATCCTAAAGAGAATGTAATTACCTTTTAAGATGATTTTTTAATATGCCCATACCTAATTCTCTTTTAATTTTGCAAAATTGTTCTTCTTTCAATGGTTTTGAGAAGATGTTTGCAAGTTGTTGTTAGTAGGGACGAAGCTTAAAGTAATATCTTCTCTTTGTACATGATCTCTTATGAAATGATGTTTGATTTTAATATGTTTAGTTCTTAAATGCATCACTGGATTCTTTGTAAGATTTATTGTGCTAGTGTTGTCACAATAGATTGGTATATCTTTGAAATTGAATCCATAATCAATCAATTGTTGCTTGATCTATAAAATTTAAGCTATACAACTTCCAGCAGCTATGTGTTCTGTCTCTGTAGTTGATAGTGCAACTGAGTGTTGTTTTCTACCGGACCAAGTGATAAGTTCTTGTACTAATAATTGACAAGTTCCAGATGTGTTTTTTTTTCAATTGTACAACCTACATAGTTAGTATCTGAAAAACCAACAAGATCAAAGCTTAAGTTTTTAAAATATCACAAACCTATCTCTTGAGTTCCCATCAAATATCTTAGGATATGCTTGACTGCTGCTAGATATGATTATTGTGGATTCGATTAAAATCGAGCACAAGACAAACACTAAAGTGTATGTCAGGTCTACTTACTGTTAAGTACAACAGTGAACTAATCATTCCTCTATAAATCTTTTGATCTACATTTTTACCATTTTAATCAAGATCAAGCTTAATTGATGGACTTATTGGTGTGCTTACTAGTTTAGCTTTCATCATTTTGAATTTCTTTAATAACTCCTGTGAGGACCCAAATTAGGCCCTAGTAGAATTCAAGGACATAATCCTAATTATAAATGTTTAAACAAGCTTAATTAGATGAATTATTATGAGTTTATATTTATTGAAGGATAAACTAGTTATTTATTTCTGTGTGTAATTGAAATAATATTTTATTTCAAGGATCAATTGGGATGTAAGTGTTATTAAGTTAACATTAATTATGTGATGAATATGTGAATTATATGTTATGACTTTTATAATGGTATAATTAAAAAGGGGAATATAGTTTGAGGGCTTAATTTAAATAAGATATAAACTTAAAGGTTAATGTTAAAAAGTAATAAATGAGTGGGGTCAATTTTATAAGAGATAGCATATGATGGGGTAAAATTAAAAGAAAGAAGATAAATTGTGGGTCAATGTTAGACATGCAAGAAAGTGAGAGGCAAAGGTGTAACATGCAAGAAATTAAGAGAAATTAGTGGAACATGCAAAATCTTGAGGGATCAAGAAAGAAAATTTCCTTGCCATTATATATATACTATATTTCATGTGAAAGAGAAGATATGGGAGAGAGGGGCGGCATTTTGAGAGTGAGATAACAAAAATTCTTTTTTGCTCTCTCTCTCTTGTGTTCATGGTTAATCTCTTAAAGAAACCAAAGAAGGAATTCTTGCATGTGGATTTTTGAAGAACAAGTTAGTGTATATCTACAAGGTAATTAACTTAATTAAATGATTCTTCTCCTCCTTCTCCATCTTCTTGTATTGGTTAATAGTAGATGGAATTAGATGCTGAAAGTTTGTGTTAATGGATGAAATTATTGTGAAAGGACAAGAAGGAGAAAATTTAGATCGTGAAAGAAGAAGATGGTGAGTGACAAAGGAGAAATTACAAGACGATTTGAGTTGCATGTCCAGGTATGGGAATTTAGGGCTGTTCATTTGCATGTGAAAGTATTTGCTGGAATATGTTGTGAATTCCTTTGACTTAGTGACAGAAATTTAGGGTTATTATTTTCTGGGTTTTATCGAAACTAGATGAAGAACAAAATTGGTTGTGAGTGTCTTTGCCGAGTCGTGAAGCTCTTCACGAGTCATGAAATATTGTCCGACTCGTGAAGCCCTTCACGAGTCGTGCACTCTTTTCCTCTAGGTCACTCGTGAAATGTTAACCTTTTTCTCCACTCGTGAGCCCCTTCACGAGTCGTGAAATGTTGCCCTTTTTCTCCACTCGTGAGCCCCTTCATGAGTCGTGAAATGCTGCCCTTTTTCTCCACTCGTGAACCGCTTCACGAGTCGTGAAATGTTGCCTTTTTACTTCACTCGTGAGCCTCTTCACGAGTAGAACGTTTCTTCACGACTGATTGACCTATCTGGATTGTTTTGCTCATAATTTGAGCTATAGAATAGAAAATTGAGTGATTCTTTTTTGCGTTGGAAACTAGACTTCCATACCTATATTTCATATGAAGAAACCTAAACTTAAATCTGTCTCTAAGTATATGGAATTTAGGGTTGAATCTGGACTAGTTTCCTTGGACTGCTAATAGAAATAGACTTTACAATAATGGGCATAACTTTTAGTAGAGATGTTGAAATACTACAAAATAAAATTCTGATGAAAATAGAGACATGAAAGTCTAACTTTGATGAAGAAATATTGATCTATATCCTTTTAAATTTTACGTTATGAATTTTCTAAGTGACACACCACACTGTTTTAGTTTTAAAAACAGCCTATAGTATTTTCTCAATAACTCGAGCTATAGGTCAGATATTAAGATGAATTTTAATGCTATGGAAACTAGACACATAGGGGGATAAGATTGTAGAAGATAATTTTGCCTAAAAATTACATCTTAAATTTCAAATGTGGCTCACAAATCGAGTTCAGAATGCTGCCCTGTGCAGATTTTCTTTAACGTACTTTATTTTATGGTTTTCAATTAGTTAAGCTAAATATGTATTTATGTGATTACCAAATGAATTGGATAGGGCATGTAATATGACTATTAAATACAAAATTATATGTATACATATACTTTCACACGTGTACATAGGTAACGACTAGTGAGGAATATATCTAACATATATTTGTGATTAAATTTGTACATAATTGTTATATGCAAGACTAATGTTTGTATATACTCTTATGATGATATATGCTCAGTTATCATTAAGAAATTTCTAAAATAGAAATACATGTAACTAGGAATGTAAATCAAGTTATGATTACACATGTATAGCTTAACTACATGTTGTTATGATAAATTCATAGTTATATGGAAGCACATTGAATTAAGTATGGCATGTAATATGATTGTTGATAAAGATTTACACATATTTATATTTATACCTAAGTAAGGGTTGTTGGTAATGATGAGTAAAGTGAAACGTATGAATATGCCTTTACTTAATTGAAATGACATGATTAAGCCTATGTGTTGTCACATGTTAACATGCTGAAATACAGGTCTACAATGCTATAGACTCCATTATAGAAATTTCATTAAAGCATATAATGGTAATGTTATATGAGACTATGTATATAAGTGTATGCATTAGAGAAGGAGTATCTTGTCATGTGAGTTTTATATGAGAAAATTATATGAATTGTTTATGAATTGTGCATATATGTATATGTACTAAAGAAGATGTATAGATTTTACATGATTATGTATGGGTACAAATGACATCATACAGTATAGTCTTGACATACGAAATAATTACATGATCGAATAGCATTACAAGAATAGAATAGTAATGCCCAACAGCGAAATGTTTACAGGTTTACAGGAAGCTATACATGAGCGCATTTATGAGTACATTTCTTATGGTTATACTAGAGTATACATGTGCATATAAGAATATGATTGTTTAAAGAAAAGATAAAGTAGATTTTATTACCTGCGTTGAGTATAGGAAGTGGATAGATAGGCATGCCTATAAGGGTACTTTGCAGCTGCGATATTTTCAACCCCGTTTGGGTTGTAGTTAATCCCATTTGGGTGACTAAACAGACAGACATGGTCCCGTTTGGATCATTTTTAACCCCGTTTGGGTTGTAGTTAACCCCGTTTGGGTGACTAAACAGACAGACATGGTCCCGTTTGGATCATTTTCAATCCCGTTTGGGTTGTAGTTAACCCCATTTGGGTGACTAAACAGATAGACATGGTCCCGTTTGGATCATTTTCAATCCCGTTTGGGTTGTAGTCAACCCCGTTTGGGTGACTAAATAGACTTGTACCTTCGGGTACCATCGTATAACCCGTTATCCACCTCTTTAGAGTAGTGCAGGCTTTATACTAAAGTTAAGAAAAGTTTGATGTTCAACTTAAAGTTTTATGAAGTATGACAACATAAATTAATTTCATAATCTAATTTATATGTGAAATTCCTTTTCAGCACATATGGATATTATGATATTAAAAGATGTTGCGATATACACTTTTGCATGATTATCGTATATAGAAATAGTATTACAGAGTTATATAAATGAACTAGTGCATCATTAATATCAAGTTGTGGACTATAATAGAGATAGTATGTTTTCTTTAGGTAGATAAATGATTTGCAAGATTCATCATGTATGAAAGCTATGAAAAAAATGTTTTGCTGTAATAAATGTTCTCTATAGCAATGGAATATAAGAGCTATGTATAGGTATTCATGTTGGTGATTGCTTTCAAATTAATACATTGGGTTATTTGTTTTCCCTATATCTACTCGTTCTTGCTCTTTATTGAGAATTGATAAATGATAAACTTTCATAGTACTAATGCTCTATCTTACTTTCGAATATGCATATGTCCTTGTTGATCATAGCTCATATGTGAATATGTATTTGTATATATTCCTGGTATACGAAAGTATGTAGTAAGTGGAAGGAATGACTAACTATAAACAGTGGTATATCATTCAATGAATGAATTACAAGTCTAAGATAAACATGCTTATATGATTAAATGTTGTGTATATAAAGCATTAATGACAAATTTACTATCATTAAGTCATTTGGTTATCTTGTGTGGACTTATGTCTACATTTTGTTTTTATTAAAATTTGGCATAAGTTATACTTATAGTTCATAATGTATGTTTGTTGACAACCACTGTGAGTAGTCGTTTGTCATATTTAGTGTTTTTCACTAAGTTTTATAGCTTAGCACGGATTTTTGTTTATCCGTGTAGGTTGTGAGAACGGGACTTTCTTCCAGGACTGATATCTGCTGCAGGTTGGCCAATACAAGTCTTAGAAGATTGATAATAGCGTCTTCTTTTTGTCCTTATATTTTATAGTTATGGAAACTTTAATTATGTTGCAAATTTTGTATAAGTACTAATGTTAAGTTTGAGAAAATATTGTAATGTATTAAGGACTTTTATATGATTAAGGTATTACTCTTAAGTTCACATGACATGGTTATAATTTCATCTATAAGTTATCTAATTAGAAATGTTTTCAGCTTGGGAACGTTGTAATATATGTCTCATGGTATATGATATTGTGGTAATAGCTAAGTATAGGATATGGGTGTTACAACTCCTTTGTATATTTGACCTTATTAATAAAGATACCATATTTGTTTTGATTTATTTGTAGCCCCAAAAAGAATGTTAATTCTCCCATCATACTCATCTCAAATTCTTCTTTCATTAAATTTTCAAATTCCTTGCACATAGAGATGTTAGTAGCTCTAAATATAATATCATCCACATAAATTTGCACAAGCATGATATGATTTTTTTTATGTTTTATAAATAGAATATTATCCACTTTTCCTTTTGAAAAATCATGTTCAATTAAAAAATTTGAAAGTCTTTTATACCAAGCTCTAGGAGCTTGCTTTAATCCATATAAATCTTTTGTTAATTTTAAAATATGATTAGGAAAATTTGGATTTTCAAAACCTAGTGGTTTTGCAACATAAGCTTTTTCATTTAAATAACCATTTAAAAATGCACTTTTAACATCTATTTGATAAAACTTAATTTTTTTTAAAACATGCAAATGCACACAAAATACAAATGGCTTCCAAACGAGCAACGAGTGCAAATGTTTCATCAAAATCAATACCTTCTTCTTGATTGTATCCTTGAGCCACAAGCCTTGCTTTATTTCTTATTACATTTCTTTGCTCATCCAGCTTATTTCTAAAGACCTATTTTGTATCAATAATTGAATGATCTTTAGGTTTAGGAACAAGAGACCATACCTTGTTTCTTTTAAACTGATTTAATTCTTCTTGCATAGCAAGAATCCAGTTGTTGTCATTTTCAGCTTCCTTAACATTTTTTGGTTCAATTTGTGAAACGAAGGCGAAATTACCACAATATTCTCTTAATTATCTTCTGATGCTCATTCCAGTAGATAGACTACTTAACAAGTCTTCTTTAGAATGGTTTCTATGAACATTCAACTCCTTTGGTAGACTAGTATATTGTTCATTTTCTACTTGTTCTATTGTATCTTGTAATTATATTTCAGTTGTTCTATTTTGATCAGATTCCTATCTCGATTGGATTTTCTTTTGAAATTCTTTTTTTTGTTTCCTGTATCATTATCAGAAAATACCTTTCTCCAGTGTATACATCGGTTTCATCAAACTTAATATTAATTGACTTTTCAATCATGTGTGTTCTTTTATTATAAACTCTATACGCCTTACTCTTAAGTGAGTATCCTAACAAAATTACTGCATTAGATTTAACGTAGAAATTTCTTAGATTATTCTTATAATTCAAAATAAAGCACTTACAACCAAATGCACGAAAGTAGCTGATGTTTAGCTTCCTTTCCTTCCAAAGTTCATATGGGGTTTTATTTAGAATGGCTTTAATTAAAACTCTGTTGATAGTGTAGCATGTTATATTTACTAGTTCATCCTAAAAATACTTAGGAAGGTTGTTTTCATTTAACATGGTTCTTGCCATTTCTTGTAGGGTTTTGTTTTTCTATTCCACAACTCCATTTTGTTGTGGAGTTCTTTGTGCTGAAAAATTATGTTCAATTCCCTTCTTTGAGCAGTAATCTTCAAACTTATTGTTTATAAATTCTCCACTCACTTCGAATTTTAGCAATGTGATAGCCTCTTTCATTTTGAACTTTCTTTGCAAACTTTTTGAAGTCATCAAATGTCTCATGTTTATGTGAAAGAAAGAATATCCAAGTAAAAACGTCAGAAATCATCAACAATCACAAAAATATAACTTTTTCCTCTTACACTTAATGGTGAAATAGGTCCAAATAAATTCATATGCAATATTTTTAAACATTTTTTTGGTTGAAATTATTTTCTTAGATTTAAATGAACTTTTAGTTTGCTTACCAAGTTGACATGCCTTATACATATAATTTTTATCAAATTTAATTTTAGGTAAACCAATAACAAGATCTTTCTTAGATAATTTTTCAATTGCATGTAAACTTGCATGACCTAATCTCTTATGCCATAACCAATTTTGATCATCATTTGAAATTAAGCAAGTTGATTTATTAGCACAATCATCATCCAAACTTACTTTATAAACATTTTCAGCTCTATAACTAGTTAGAATAACATCACTTGTAACTGGATCTTCAACTTTGCAATTCTTTATTTAAAAAATAGCTCTTCGATTTTTATCACATAACTGAGTTACATTCAATAGATTATATTTCATCCATTTCACAAGAGAAACATCTTTAATGCATGGGTTGGTTCCAATGTCGATTATTTTGCCTTTATTTTTGTCACAAAAATTGATAATCTCTCCATCTACTATAAAGAGTTTAGCAAACTTTTTCTTGTTCCATCTCATGTCTTGAACAACCACTATTAAGATACCATTTTTCATTTTTGTTTCTCTTAAGACAAACCTGCAAGATAATTATTTCTTTTTAAGTACCTAATTCATTTTGGGTCCTTTGGAGTTAGATTTTTCAGTATTTGTTTCTTTATCATCAATTTCCTTTGACTTGCCATTTTTCTTATGATAGCAATTCATAGCAATATGCCCATTTGTATCACAATAAGTACATATGATTTGGAGTTAGATTTTTCAGCATTTGTTTCTTTATTATCAATTTCTTTTGACTTGTCATTTTTCTTATGATAGCAATTCTTAGCAATATGTCCATTTTTATCACAATAAGTACACATGATTCTTGAAGAATGAGCACCCAAATTTCCAGCTTCTTTGAAATTTTTCCTTTCTTTAGCTACTGTATTAGCTTTTGCTTTCTTCAGATTTTCAATAATAGTATTTAATTCATCAACTTTCAATTCAAGTTCCAAACATTCACATGTTTTGATACTAAGCACATTTTCAAGATCATTTTAATCATCAAGCAACTCAGCATAACTTTTATGTTTTCCATGAGAATAAAGCATTAATTTTTCAACATTCTTTTACAATTTTTTATAAGATTCTTGTAAGCTCACGTCATCTTGTTCAAGTCCATGATAAATTTCTAAAATATCATTATTACGTTTCTTTAATTTTTTATATTTCAAACATAGCTCATCAAATATCTTTTTTAGCTCCTCAAGATTATTAAAGTCGGAATTACTTACTTCATGTTTGTCTTCATCAGTTCAGATTTCATTTAGATTAATTAATTCAGAAGTTTTTTTAGCTTTATTATCTGAAATAGCCATCAATCTAGCTTCATCTGAACTTAATTCATATTCAGACTTTCTACTTGAATCATCATTATTGCTCCATGTTGCCACCATTGCTTTCTTTTTTAATTTCTTATCCTTTTTTTAAGAGAGGACATATTAACTTAATATGTCCAATTTTTTTGCAATGATAACAAGTTATATCACCGGAATTTGTTTGAAAATTTTTAACTTTGGGATTATGTAACTTTTTAGGAAATTTACCATGTTTCATTTCCCTTTTGTATGATTTTTGAAATTTCTTTGTGATCATTGCTAGTTCTTCATATGAAAAATTTTCTCCATAATCGGTAGCCAAAGCAACTCTTTTTTAATTTTTTTAACTCTGCATCACAAGCTCATAAGATAATAATAAACCAATAACATCATCATAAGAGAAGTTGCATGGATCTTTGTCAAGCAATACAACAACTTTTTCTTTCCAATTTGGGTTCAATGATCTAATCAATTTCTTGATTTGCTCCTTTTCACTCATGATTTTCGTGTTATCTTGACAAACCTATCACTTATTTTAAAAATAGTTTCATTAGGTTTCATCTTAAATGATTTATAATCACATATTAAAACATGTGACCGTGAATCTTAGACTTGAGTTGTTCTTTCATAAGTTGTTACAAGCTTATCCTATCACAAGCTGAAATTCTGTTAAATTTATTGAATCTAAAGAGCAATATAACAAACTTATAGCTTTTGAATTTCTTTGAATATTCAAAATATCTGAATCATTGTACTCATTTTCATCTTTAGGAGCTTCCTTCCCATCTTCCATTTTAGTTGGAGATGTGTAGCCATTGACTACCATCTTCCAACTTTTCATGTCTTGCATTTGAATGAAGTGTCTCATCCTTGCTTTCCAAAAAGAAAAATTTTGACCACAAAACATTAGAGGACGAGTTGAGGATTGTCTTTTAGCAAAAGTTGTGTTTGTTCCAACCATCTTTTGGATCTCTTTAGGTTGTTAAATTTGAAATATAAAAATAAACCTACTTTGATACCAATTATGAGTCCCAAATATACTCTAGAGGGGGGCGAATAAAGTATTAAAAAAGGGGGCGAATAGAGTATTAAAAAAACTTAGTGTTGGTGGAACAAATTAAAATATCTTAATTACATATATTGAGATCATATAATTTTATAACAAGCAATTAACTCAATACATGTTGATCAACCTTAAAACAAAATTAATATTACACATACGAATTTTAGTAAGCAGCAAATACATATAAGATATCATTTTTATCTTATAAAATACTCTTATGATAGATAGCCAAATTTAGCTCTGCACTGAACAAAGCATATAAACATGTATAAAAATAATAAAGCATAAATATAAAGAGAGAAAGTAATAGAGAATTTGACACAACAATTTATAGAGGTTCGGTCTATGCCTATGTCCTTTCCTTAAAACAACTCGTTTTTAGAGTTTTTCTCTTTTTAATGTGACTTTATTTAGTAGACAGAGTCAAAATCAATTACAAGAAACTTCCCAAAGTTTTTCTCCCAAGTAAAAAACTCTAAAATACTTAACCCTTTTTCCCAAGTAAAAAGATCAAAACACTTAGTTCTTTTTTCCAAATAAAAGAACTTAAACACTTGCTAGCTTCTTTTCATAGGCCTTAGCAACCTACCCTCACAATATATCTCACTTGGTAGATAAATCTCACTATAAAATAATTACAAGTATAAACTATAATCATCTTGAGGGTATGTGAATGATGCCCATGATGAAGTGAAATTTACAACAAAATGATGTTAAAAAACTAAAGTGTTTCACTCATGTTTTATATTTTGTAAAACAGTAATTTATAGGAAAAAATTTTTAGATGTTAGGTGTAAACAGAAATTTGAAATTCATTTTCATGTTAAAAGACTAATTTTAGGCGTTCCAAAAATCAAGTAAATTGCCTAAAAATATTTTTTAGAAAGAATGTTTCTTTAAAAAGATTATTTGATAATTAAAAATATTTTTCTTTTCTTATTAAGCTTAAATCAACTTTTGTTTTAGGAAAGAGATCGTTTAAATGAAATGAGAATGTAAATAAATAATGAGTGTGTGTGTCTGAATCCTAAAAAATGATTGTACATAATTTTCCTAACAAAACACAATCTTCAAATTCATTTTAAACAATCAGGTTCGATTTTGTTTTGATAAGAGTAGAACAAAATCCTATTCTGATCTATTTCTGATAAAGCATGAAGCAACTAGTTTCATTTATGAACTTGCACATGTAACTTTAAAAAGCCCAAAGTTGTTAGATTGGTTTGCTTATTATCAAAATACAATCTGGGCCTTGAGCCAACATAATGGCCAATGACTTGCTTAAAGAGGGCATAACTCGCTCCACTCAATGCTGTGACTCGTTTTTTCTTTCTTTCTAGATGAGTTCGTGACTCATTTCTTTGGTTTTTCCTATGATTTTTTATTTTTTATTTTCAATTTTCTTTATTTCTTTATTTTTACCTTTATTCCCTTTATTCTTTTAATTACTTCCTTAATTTTGTCTTGTTTTGCCTTGGTTTAATTTCATTAATGCCTATTTTTAGTAGTTTTTATTTTTGTTGATTTTTCCATGATTTAAATGTACTTATTATTTTATTTTGCTAATTCTTATGCTTTTTTTTGGCAAATCATGAAATGCTCTTGTGTGGAAGACTTTGGAATTGATAACCGAGTCTAAGTCGGTTTTAGCTTAAGTTCAACCTCGTTAGCTTAGATATTTGATTATTTATTTTGTACTTAGCCTTTTATTCTTTCGCTTCAAATTGGTTATGATAACTAGTGAAAAAGGGATTCTAGCACAATAATCAAGAAAATTCACATTAAATGTCTTTTACATAATTAATTGGATTTTTCACATAAAAACAGACTAATGTCCATTTTTTATCCCAAAAGTCACACAGATATTTTTTTTTATAAATGTGTATGAGAAAAACAATCTTTCCAAATCAATATCCTAATTTATGCAGGTTTTACTTATGTTATTCACTTGTATTATTCCTTGTTGCAAACAAGTGATTTTTTCAAGCTTTTGATTAAAAACTCACCTAGTGACTTTATACAAGTTTGAGTAGGATTTTTCTAATAAAAGGGATCAACGTCTCGATTTTCGACCACAAAATAATATGTAAAATTAAAGGATTTTTCTTTATAAATACAAAATGATTTTTCACCTTAAAATTAATTAACACGATTTTTTTTTAAAGTCGTGTGGGCCCAATATCCCCATTTTCTATCTAAAATACACCTAAAACTCTGTCCTTTTTGTAAATATGCATGCGAGAACCAAGTTTCTCATTCAAAGATTCAATGAATTCCCTGATTTTATGTATGTTTTTTTAATTATTCTTCATTTGTTATCTTAATTGCTTTACAACTTTCTAATGTACTTGCAATGCATTTTTAGTTCCTTATTATGGAAATGCTTAAGAAGAGGCTGTAATAATTAAGCATAAACATCCGTTTATGTAACATTAACTAAGTTGTAAATAAGTGTAAAGTCCACACTATCTTTGGTTTCGGCTTCATGAAGTTAGAACTCATTTTTCTAAAGTTTTATTGGGTAGTCGACTCCATGATACCTACCTTGTGGTGCCCAACAAACACCTTCCTAGGTTGATTGTCAATGATAGATGGGAATAAAATCTTATCTATTGCGAAGCGTCTGGCTTTCATGAGTTGAATGAACCTTGATTTGGTATTGAGCCTTAGAGTGATTTTTGAGGATAAATCGATTGCCTTATGGGGTTCGGCGCATGTCAAATATATGGATCTCTTACCATATTTAGAGAGATTTGATTTACTTCCCTTATTTAAAGTTATAGACATATCCAAACTCTATCATCTCTCACTCAAACATGGCGAATGATATCCAATTATAATCTCCAATCACACAGGTAAATAAATCATGTGACTAGCATATATTGATAACACTAATGCTATACACCGATTAAGGATACATAGTGTCTCGAAAAACAAGATCATCTTATTTATGTATGCTTAATCCAAGATTATTTTCTTACATTTACTGTTTTAACTCATGATCTCATAAAATAATTTTCATGTTCACTATTGTGTTTTTACTCATAAAACTATAATGGATATACCGGTGAACTACGAAACTATTGAATGTAATCAAAAGGCTATTTTCTACTCTTACTATATGCCATCCATTATAATTCAACTCCCTTTTCTAGTTAGATTTGCCAAACCAATTTTTTTCATGACCTTTTGAAAACTAACTAAGCTAATTACACTGAACCATATGATAAGTATGAATTATACTATGTTATAAGTGTGTTTTAATGTGTTTAATTGTTAATTGAGTGTTAATTTGTTTAATTTCCTAAATTCCATTTTTGTGGATTAAGTTATAATTTTTGGTATTTTTAGGGACTTAATTGAAGAAAGAAGAAAATTTTATGGCAAAAAGGGAAATTATTTGACTTAAAGATTTTTGAAGAGTTAAAATGATGTAGTCCAGAAGTCAGCCACTTTGTGGAGTGAATTTTCACTCTACAGAGTGGGAAGCTTGTTGAAAAATTGAATTATGACTCTACTTTCTATTTTATTAAAACTTAATTCCTTTCTCATTTAAGAAGTTTAAAGACATCAAAATTTCTTCTTTGGAGGCTATAAAAGCACACCTAAACATTAGAGTTAGAGAGACCTAGAGGAGGGAGGACTACAATTACAAATTTTACTTAGTTTTTAATTTAGTTTTCTTTAGTTAATTTTGTACAGTAGTTTAGTTTAGTTTTTTTCTATTTTTCTTAGTTTGCAATCCTTGTAAAGACTTAAGTTTTCTACCGGTGTTCCAAGAACTCATCAAGAGTAAGTTTGAAACTTCATAAGTATTGTATCTTTTTATTTTAGTTTTTCTTTCGTTTTAATCATGTTTGGTATGTACTTTTCTTTTCTTTTCCTAAAAGATTCTTGAACCCTCATATTTTCATTGTAATGACTTAGTTTGAGCTTTAATTCAATGCAAGTTTGATTATTTCTTAGTTCTTGTGCAAATTCTTATCTTTGATTGTATTAAAATTGATTATTAATTTATTTGATTAATAGTTAATAATTGATTTAAGTATGATCTATGATATGCATGTTATTGGGCTAAATCATTGGTATTTATGCATGATTATTTTCTGAATTTGAGGTAATTGTGTGTTGGTAATAATGGATTAAGACTAAAAAAAATTGAACTAAGAATAGATTAAAGTTAAGTTTGCTTGAAAAATAGTTTAATGGATGTCTAGGAATTTAAAAATGGATTTTTATGCTAGGTGTTGAATTATTCTCAATAAGAAGGTTTAATGCTTAGAATGATATTTTTGACTAAGATATTTGGCTTTATTACTGGTTTTTCCATAATTGCTTGTGTTACTTTTAATTTGAGTCATTATAATGGAAGTTGAGATGGATAATCCCTCTAGCAGAAGTGTTTTAGTTATTGTTGTATGTTTAATATATGTTATTCTAGTTTTAGTTTTTGTTATGCTTTATTGTCCATTTAGTTTATTTCCTGCCTTTAATTCAAAAACTTGGAAAATAATTTTAGATACAATCAACTCAATTATAGACATTCTACTCAACAATTCATGTTTCTTTAGGTATGATATTCAGAGTCTTAATTTTATTTATTTTTATATTACTAGCAAATCTAGTACACCTGCTAGACATCGGTCACCATACTTCAGTGATATGTTACGGGTGATAAGGGTTGATATTCAAATAGGGTTTCACAATGAGAAAAGTTAAGATCATTTGCATTAAATTCCCTTTTCTTAGTCAACATAAATACACATGGTATGAAACATATGTTATGGTGTTATTTCTTTCTTTTATAGGAGCGTATATTCTTTAAAATATATGTACGCACACACATATATAATACCATAGAGAAGCATAAGGTTGTGATACACTGAAGCATCCAACTTTTGTAATGGCCTCAACACCGGGTCAGCTGTGAATATTACTTTCCGACAGTGAATAGTATTTTTCGGGACCGAAAGGACATCCGAAAGTCAAAAATATGCCTGTATAAAAGATAAAAAACCCAATTTCTCATACACTGCCTTCGATTCTTCAAACCCAAATCCCTAATCCCACCTAGTCACCCCCGTTCACTGACCTCTACTCTCTCACCATCACCGGTGAATGGCAATTTTAGCCTTCCTTTCCCCTCATTTATGAATCGTACCAGTCATCACTCATCATCTCTGCTTTCCTCCGGTCTCCATAAAAAGATGTGTGCTTAGTTCTTGTTCTTTTATCTTCTTTGCTCTTAAGATGCTTTATTCCAATAGTTCAATGATGCTGTTAATAAATTTGTTTTATGTAAATTCCTATAGTAAATTGCTTACGATATTCTTAAGCATCTTGGCCAAAGCACTAGAGTAAATTTGTTTTGCTTGTTTATTTAGAGAAATTGGAGTTTACTTGTGCCTATGAAATTCTATGCCTTGTGATGTGGAGAAAGAGAAGTGGCAAGAATTGGCAGGAGAAAAAAGAAAAGAAAAAAATGGTTTTATTAAAATGGATTTTGCAATGAAATAGTCCCAAGAATTGGCCTTTCTCGTTGCGCTTCTTTCTTTCTTGTTTGCGTTTTGATGGCCACCTAAAGCTTGAGAACTGTAGAACTTTCTTGAAAATAATAGACAAGGAAATACTCTTGCTCTTGGGTCTTTGTAATGAGTCTTTTAATAATCTTGATTATTGGTAATAATCATATCCCATTAATCATGTGAGTCATCTGTTAATGATGCATATGGGGATACATACATGTACATTACATATCATATAAGATTAAGGTTTGTTCCATTCACAAGCTATTGCTTACAAAACTTGATAATTACATGATATTACTACAGGATACATCATTATATAATAAAAAAGATACAAAATTGAGATTCATACTTCAGACTATTCTTTCTAGTTTGATGTTAGCTTTGGAGATTGTTGGCTTTGTTCCTGAAGAGAAGGTCTAACCTGCTGACCTATATGGATAAACACCCATGCTAAGCTATAAAGCTTAGTGGGAAAAACAAGAATATAACATATTAATAACCACTCACAGTGGTTATCACCAAGCATACAACAATAATACAAAATAAAATGCATTTACTTTATTAAGAAAGAATACTAAAAATCACGTATTTATACCAATAAACTATTTCAAACTACGTATGTATGTTATTCATCTTATAAATTGCCTGCTTAGAAGTCTTGTGGGTATGGATAACGGGTACTGTGAATACCATAAGGCATCAAATCTGTAAATACCCAAAGATATTAAATCTGTGGACCCATTCGGATCAGAACTGTGATTTCATTTAGAGACAGACTGTGGACTCATAAGAGTCAGACTATAGCAGCTGCGACTGTAACCCTATAGGCACGACTATCTATCCACAATCAACTTTTAATCCAGGCATTATTTAATTCATATATCACCGTATCAATTCTGGAGTTCAGTTATCATAGTTATCATATAGAAAGGCCATTCATGCAAATATGCATTATAATCAAGATAGTACACTTTAACCAATAGCATATTAATTTGGTGATGCGAAAAATATATATATAGACATAGGCAATATTCATAGGAAATCATGTATATTCGTCAACAACTGTAATACAATTTCATACCTATTCAACCTTTAAAGTTGATAACGTTCAAATATAGACATAACACATTTTAGAGTAGCTTATTATAATGGAAAAAAGAGAAAAGTATAGATAAAGATATGAAACAAACGCTTATTGTCGCGCTCGCGACAGTTGTCGCGCCTGCGATATTAATCGCGTTCGCGACAACAAGCAATTGCCTAAATGAATATTCCTTGGTATTTCACTCGCGACAGCAGTCGCGCTCGTGACACAAAGCGACAGCTCAAAAGTTCCATGCTCATTGCTCAAAAATCCTGTAAGTTAATTAAGAAACTCAAATTGCACCTCAAATTAGACATACTAAAAGACTTTTTTCGGAAACATTATCTTCTACAAAGTTTTAGCCCTATGTCTTTAGTTTTCAAAACATTAAAAATTATCTAAATCAGACTTATAAATCTTAAAATAAGCAAGAAAAACCACATACTGTTCCCAAGAGCAAGGTAATAGCCATAACCCGATTCCAACCCCAATTTTCACTATCATGCAGTGAAAATCAATTCTCGGTTCCTTTTAACAAAATCAAGATATGGATAACTAGTTTCTATACCAACTAGAATTTCTCCATTTGAACTACTATAATTCAAGATATAGCCAAAAGAGTATAGACTGGTCCTTTAATCCCTAAAACAGAGTTTTTTTTTTATCTCTTTTAACAAAACTTGTATCTTTCATCTCTAACTTACTCTCAAGCTCAAGATCCACGTATAAAACATATCATAGAAATAATAGACACACCTTTCATGCCCAAAACTCCAGCACACACCAACATACATACAAAATCCCATATTTTTTAAAAGCTTCAAATCTCTTCAACCTTGAGTAGCTTCTTTTCCTTTCCTCTTACTTGTTTCTCCTTCTATAAAAACATATCACCAAGAACACTCATCACTATGTTTAATTAACAATACATACACAAAATAAGAGACAAGAATACCTTACAATCAAGTTAGCTAAATCTTCCTTCTTTTGACAAAAACCCAAGAGCTTCTAGAGAGAGAGTTTTAGAGAGAGATTTTAGGGTTTGAGAGAGTGAGAGGATGAAGATGAATGGAGAAGAAGAAGACCACTCACCCACTTGGCCGGCCACCTCTCCAGTAAATATCTCCCTCTCCCTCACTCTTAATAGCCCAAGTGTCACTTACTTAGAAGAATTACCCCTTTTTCCCTCAACCTCCTTTATATCTAATTATGCCCCAAAACAATCTCTTTCACTTTTCAATTAGGTCCCTACTTATTCATTTAAAATTAATTTGACATTTAACCTAATAATTAATTACTGAAAAATTTCTCCTAGGGGATATTGAAGGGCATAAACAAATAAGAATCCTATTGAATTTCATTGGTTACTATATCTTTTCTTATTATTCATTTCAATTATTATTATTATTATTATTATTATTATTATTATTATTATTATTATTATTATTATTATTATTATTATTATTATGTTGTTGTTGTTGTTGTTGTTGTTGTTGTTAATTTTATAATTAATTATTTCTTATAATTTATAAATTACGATGACATGAAAAAATTCGAGCACGAAGATGATGGCATATTGGCATTCTTAATATATGTTTGTTATTGTTAGATGTTTATTTTTGGATGTTTAATTTGATTTTTAAATTTTATTTATGGATGTTTATTTTTATTATTGTTGTTATTGTTTAATTATTATGTAATATATATTTGTTGTAATTTTTAAATTGTTAGTTCGTTTTATTTTTAAAATATTTTTCATTGTGTTTAATATTGTTTATTTGTATTTTAATATAATTTTCAATTTAAACAATTAAAAAAATAAATTCAGGTAGATCGGGTTAAAGGGGTCGGGGCTTGAAAAACATTGAATTAATCAGGTAGGGTCGGGTGAGGAGAAATACAAAAGTTCGGGTTAATAGGGGTTTGGGTTGGGTTAACCTGAATCGACCGATGCACACTCCTAGTTGGTTGGATTTAGATTGACTAACCAGTGTTATGTTGTTTGACCTACTTATTTTACATTATATTTTTTACTTTTTTAATCCATCGAACATAAATAAATGTATTTATTAATTGTCTAATCAATTAGAAATAAGAACATATATATATATATATATTAGACGTATTATTGTATCTAATTTAAAATAAGATTTATTACGATTTGTATTTATTAATTTAATGCAATGATTTTTTTTTATATTAGATACTTACAAGTTTATAACGACTTCTCTTAACAAAAATGAATTTTAACTTTTAGGTAAACATTATAAAAGGGTCAAGTAGATCAATGCACCATGCAAATCCTAAACCCATATGGACGATATTGGGTTAAAATATTTGAAAAATCATATTAGTTTTACAGTGACTTATTTTTAGCAAAACTTTAGTTTAATATTAATGTTTTTAAGGTAAAATAATAATTAAAAAAAAACCCCGAAGAGGGAGAAGTTTCGATATCCTTGAAAATTTATATCCAGTAGGCGTATGCAGAACCGAACCAAAACCGAACCGAATCGAATTGATTTTGGTCTATTTGGTTCGATTTTATTGATTTTTGGTTCTGAACTGAAAAAAATTTCGGTTTTATCGGTTCGGTTCTTAAAATTGGAAAACAAAGGAACCGAACCGACCAAACTTTGTAAAACTCATCGTTTTGCCAGTGTATATATACACTATTTTCACACGCAGAAATGAGAAATCCCTAATCTTCGTCTTCGATCTTTCTTCCAGCTACCTCATCGATCTTCCTCCAGGATCTCTAGTGGTTTTATTCCTGCCTAGAGCAATGGTTAGTGTTTCGATCTTTCATCTATCTGTTCTTTAGCTTTCATATCCCCGTTCTTTAGTTTCATTCCATGTCCCAATTCTTCTCGTTTGGGAATTTTTTTTAGGGTTTTGTTATTTCATCAGTGGAGATTCTAATTTCTTTTTTTTTGCTATTATGTACCTGGTTCTAACTTTATTATTTTTAGCTTTTTTTATGAGGTATCTTTGAATCGATTGTCTGAAGTTTGCTATTCTTTGTTAATCGATCGTCTTTGTTGTTTTCACATAATGCCAGTGAAGAAGCATTTATTTATTAACAATTGTTAGTCATTTTTGAGTTAGTAACTAACGTCTCAATTCCATTTGCTTAGCTGTTAGTTATATATAGATGAGTTAGTTCTAATTTTGTCATTATAGAAATCACATTTCATAGATGTTATTCTGTTAGAGTTTTACATTGTGAAGATCGTAACTGTTTCACCTTGGTTACAAATTTGGGTTGCCGAATCTCTTAAGCATCAAGCAATTTGAAACAGCATCTCTTTACTATTATAATTCGAAAATAAGCTTAAACCTTATCATTTTGATCTTTAAACCTCATATCTTGATCTTCGATTTTAGTAACTCATTAGGGCAATCAATTTTGCTCACTGTATTGAGTTTTCATGGAAACTTGTTTGTGATTCATTTGTTCTCTTTTGGTGCTACTTTGCATGGAAATTCTGCTTTTTGCATCATACAGATTGCATGTCTTGTTTGCTTGCACTTTTTTTGAAAAAGATCCGATGTGCTCTAAAAATACTTTTGGTTGTGTGAGTTTACTCTAGCTAGTTGAATAAAACCACACCTTATTTCAAAAGTCATCTTGGGTGATGGATCATGGCTCTTGAGTTTCCTGATCATTTTTTCAATAGTTCATGAAAGTTGGTTATGCATTTTTCTGTATAGAAGGTTCTCCATTGGAACATCTGAATATTGCTTAATTTTTTTTTGTCTTGGATTAGTCATGGCAATGTTGCTGGATGGTTAATGATTGTAGAACAATATTATTTTCTACCACTATTCACTGGCATACATGTATTTGCATTTCATTTGTACTGAATGTAGTTTTTTTATTAGTTTTGGTTCTTTTGGGTTGCTCCACTTATCATTGCTTTTATGGATAGAATTTATTTCAGACTGATGCTGGTTTTTTGGTTTGTTGATCATTGCTTGGTCTGTTTTCTTGCTTGCTGGGAAATTTGGAAAGGAATTGAATTCTGGTTTTGAGTGTTGTGAATTTTGATTGGGAGTCTTATTTCTTGATTAAATTTTGTTATCTTTTTAATCGCCTTGCTGTTTTGGTTGGTGTTTTTGCTGTAACCACTCTATCAAGTTATAGAAATAACATAAAAAACACTTAACTATGTTTTAGCTCTTCCACTTTTGTTGTGTCCTTCTTTCTTCATAATTGTTATTTTTATCTTTTTGATGAATAAGTCTCTATATCTATAATCTATTTAATTTTTTCTTTAGGCCTTTGTTCAAGATGAGACTCAAACTCCCACTACTCAAGATAAAGATCCTTTTCAAAACTAGTCCGGTACCAATCAACCTAGAAGTGCAGAGGCAACATCAAAAAATTTGAAGAGGAAAGCTATAAGGCCAAGATCGGAGGTCTAAGATCACTTTGTGAAGTTTACAAGTGCAGAAGGCGAGATAAAAGGCAAGTGCAATTATTGCTTTAAAGAATTTTTTTGTGATCCTAAGAAAAATGGTACAACATCACTTAAAAAGCATATTAGTGTTTGTAAGAAACATCCTGAAACTCAAGAAACACAATCGCAATTGAGTTTTAAGGTTGATAATGAAGTTGGGGGTATTGGTACTTGGAAATTTGATCAAGAAGCTGTAAGAAAGGGTTTGGCTGAATTGATAATCACAATCGAATTACCCTTAAGCTATGTTGACAATAGAAAATTCAGAAAATTTATGGTTCTCGTGCAACCCAAATTTAGGATACCATCTAGATTCACAATGTCTAGAGACTATTTTTAGTTTTATGTTGATGAGAAAGCTAAACTTAAGCAATACATTGAAACTAGAAAACAAAGACTTTGCCTAACAACAGACACTTGGACATCGATTCAACAAATTAACTCTATATGTCTAACATGTCATTGGATTAGCAATGACTGGAAATTACATAAAAGGGTTTTGAACTTTTGTCCTATCGCTAGTCATAAAGGCAGAGATTTAGGCATTGAAATTGAAAAATGTTTGAATGATTGGGGAATTAAGCGTGTTTTCACTATTACTGTGGATAATCATATTTCAAACGAACAAACCATAAATTATTTACTGGAGAAATTTAATGATTGGGGTTATAGTGTTTTGGAAGGAACGTGTTTGCATATGAGATGTGTTGCTCATATACTAAATTTGATTGTGCAAGATGGATTAAAAGAAATAGGAGATTTAGTTAAAAGGGTTAGGGCGGTTGTGCGTTATGTGAGGTCATCTTGTAAAAGAATTAATCAGTTCAAAGCGAGGATGAAAAAATTCAATGTAAGTAGTTATTGTCTCTAGATGTCCCAACTAGGTGGAACTCTACTTACCTCATGCTAAACACAGCCCAAAAATTTGAAAAGGCTTTCAAGCGTTTTTGTGATGTTGACCCATACTTTAGAATTGATTTGAATGGAATTGAATCTTGGTCGGGTATGCTTGAAAAAACTGATTGGGATAATATGAGAAGACTGCTCCCCTTTTTGAACCATTTTTATGAGCTTACTTTAAAAGTTTATGGTTCTGATTATGTGACATGCAATGCTATTTTTATGAGATTTATATGATGCATCATTTGTTGGAAGAGTGGAAGAAAAATGCAAACTTTCAGTTGTCATTGATGGCAACAAAAATGAAAGTGAAATATGATAAGTATGGGGGAGATCTAAAGAAAGTTAACCATGTTATTTATCTTGGTGTTGTTTTAGATCCTCGATATAAGCTTCAATGGCTTAATTTTGCTTTGAAAAGGATGTTTGGAATGGAAGATTGTGAGGTGATGGTAGTTAGAATTAAAGATATGTTGGATAGATTATATGAAGAATATAACGATGAAAATTTAATTTCAAGTTTCAGTCAAACAGAGCCTATGGAACAAGATGATCCTATCAGTCTGATACAATTGGATGAAACAGAAAAGTTAAAAAGAATTGTTGAATCGGAATACAAGAGTGAAGTTCTAGGTGGGAATTCAAGTAAGAGGACTGATATTGAGAGGTATCTGAGTGAGAAAATTGAATATGCTGACAAGGGAAAGTTTGATATTTTAGAATGGTGGAAAGTAAACAGTCCTAGATTTTCTGTTCTCGGCAAGATAGCTCGTGATGTGTTGGTTGTTCCCATCTCTATTGTGCCTTCAGAGGCTACATTTAGCTCGAGCGGAAGATTACTTGATGCATTTAGGAGTTCATTGACTCCTAAAATTGTGCAAGCCCTTATTTGTGCTCAAGATTGCCTAACTGACTCTGAAGAACTTGAAATAGCAATGGGAGAAAATAATGTGATTCAAATGGAGAGAGGTATGTGTGTGTGTGTGTGTGTGTATATATATATTCTTTGTTTTATTTATTTAACTTAGTTCTTATAAAAAATTAATGTTTACATTTTATTTGCAGATTTTCAAAAAATGCATTTGGAGGCTAATATTGATATAGTAAAATATTTCTATACTTTAATTATTTTATATTATTTTTCTTCAATTTAATTGAATTTATTTAATTATTGTTCGTTTATATGGATGCATGTCTAAAAAGTTGAATTCGCGAGAAAAATCCATCGACAGTTATGTTATTGATTTGTATTAATTTGTTGGAATGTTTTTTTTAATTAGAGGACATTGAATGCCTTTTTAATTATGTGTTGTAAAATTTTTTAATTTTTATTTTTTAGTGTAATTTTTAAGTTATGTTGTATGGCCCAGAAGCGGTAGAACCGAACCGATCGAAATTATTTCGATCCATTCGATTTTTAGTTCTATATACTTCGATTTTGGTTCGATTCCTAAAATTCCAAACATTTGGTTTTTGATTTGATTGGTTCGGTTCAAAACCGAACCGAACCGAGCAAATGCTCACCCCTAATATCCAGAATGATAGATGAGGTAATGAAAGGGAGACGAAGGCCTCTTTTTCATAAAACGATGAACAGAAAGAAAATTGAACAAAGAATAAAAGCCCAATAATAAAAGCCAGACTTGACCAAGTGCGGAGGAATTTTAATAATGGTCTAAAACTATAATTATGTGGGGCTAAGTTGTTATAGTGATGATGTTCTCTTATTTCAATTTAATCCAGCCTCATCTATATGCATATGGCTCTCTTCTTCTACTATAAAGATATGAAGAATAATTTGCATAATACGATATTGAATATTAACGAATTTCTAATTATTTTATTAGACGACGCATAAGATATATAAGGACAACGAAATAAAAGAAGATTAGAAAGTCATTTATCAAAAGAGATTAAGCAAGCATTGGAATGAGAAAGAGAGAGATGAGCAAGCTCAAGCCCAAAAAATATCTTAATCAAAGTCTTAAATTTTAGTGGTTGGATTTGTCTATTTAGGGATATTGTGCATGTATTTGTATGATTGTCCCTATTAAAAAGAAATTGCAAACATTCCATATATAGAGGTCAATTATCCCAACATCATTTTCCCATCAATACTTAGGAAGAAAAGTGAAAAAGCATGTTATCATTGATGCCCTAACATGAAATTGACTTCTATTTATTTTGGGCCTAAGGAATCATAGAATCAAAATTTTAATTTGATTGATTGTGAAAGAACAACTCCTATAAATTATTTCCCTTTTTTTTTTATTCTTTTTCTTTCCTTTTATTTTTTTTTATAAAAAAAAAGTGTGTTCATTATGGTTGGGGTTAGGGTCTATCTATTTCATAGCTAGGAATTCATACCATCATGTATGTTAACTTCAAGTCCAACCCACGAGTGTTTTAGGAGATACGACTATACCATTTATTAATATTTGTCTTGAACTTCTATTCTCCTGTACATTCATTAATTATTATTCCAAGGAATATTATTAATTAATGAAAGAGTCAATTTTATCTATAGTTACTGAAGTTAGATTTAATCGTTCAAAAGTAACCGATTTATTTTTCGTAACTTAAATGTTATTGAATTTATTATATTTTTACAGAAAAATCATCTTAACCGGTTTTCAGCGATAATTCTTGCCGAAATACTGACGTAACACGTTACGTTATATGTCTGAACATACGTGGTATGACACGCCAACAATCATGTCACCGAAAGAAGCATTATCACACGTCATGTTATATTTTTGGACACACGTGACCTCTTCTAGTAACGTGGTTGCTGACGTGTTGTGTCACGTGTGTCCAAACATAAGACGTAATGTGTCAGATCAGTATTTCGGCAAAAGTAATCATCGAAAATTGGTTAAGATAACTTTTCTACAAAAAAAGATAATTTCAGTGATATTTAAGTTATGAAAAATAAATTAATTATTTTTGAATAATTAGACGTAAATTTAATAAATATATATAAAATTGACATTTAATGGCGTACATGTACAAGGTTACTTCCGGTGCACAAATAATATCTATGGTTTCAACAAAACAACTCGATGATGAAATGTAGTATTTAACAAATGAATTTATATAATTATTTTAATCATTAAATCAAAATTAATTAAATATATAATTTTCATTGTTAAAAAAAGAAATACTAACAACAAAAGGATAAAAACACAAGAATAAATGAACTATTAAGCTATGGAAAAGGAAAACAATCCCATGTATGAACTAAAATAAATGATAAACAGAAAGTAAAAATAATGATTTGATAGATCTTTCAAAAGCTTGAGGAACACAAATTATTGAAAAATAAAATTAAAAGAAGTGTAAAGGTTCAGATAAATGATCGTGTGCGCTGTTCTATTGTGGTGACGTAAATTTAGACGATTGATCGGACGGCTGAGAAGTGCATAGAGGGTCAGTATAAGAAAAGAAAAGAGGGAGGAACAGTGAGTCTTATCTAAATCTAGAAAAGTTGTTTTCCACTAAAAAATGTTGGGCAAAAGTGAGAAGGAGAGTGTATGGTAAGTAAAGGCAAATATATGCTATTCAAATCACTAGACAGAGAAGCAAACTTGGGATATAGTTGGTACTCATCTGTTTGCCACCAAGGTCTCTTCCTGCTCCCTCTCTCCTTCTTCTCCTTCTCCTTTTTTTTTTTTTTTAATTATTTATATCCTTTTTTTAATCCTTTTTTTTTTTTATATATCCCTTTTCCATATTGTATATGGATTATTTCTCTATATTTGTTGTGCTTCTCATTTTTTGATAGTAAGATCGACATTATTTATTGGTCTGATATTTAAAAAATGAAAAGCACCATTTACTAAAAATGACGTTAGGTTTTCTCTATGTATTGATCTTAAATTTACTAATTATAAGTCATTACATACATTAACAAAAAAAAAAAAGGAGAATTATCTGTAGTTTAATAATTGAGAGTTTGACTATTTTTCAACTGACTAAACTGAATATCAATTTTCACATTTCATGCCCCAAAATGTAATTTTACAAAAATCAATTAATTTTTTTATAATCATATATATATATATATATATATATATATATATATATATATATATATATATATATATATATATATATATATATATATATATATATATATATATATATATATATTCATTTTCATTCTATTTTGTAATAAATTCATTAATTATTTTCAATTTTGAGTTGTTGAAAACCTAATGGAACTAAATTAACCAAATGCACACGCTTGATTGGTAAATAGTTTCCCCAGTATACTTTAAAAATATGATATCTTATGAAGTGTGTAATTATGTTATTGCAAAGTATTACTTTTGCACTAAGATATGTTAATCATTGAGTTCAAATAAACGTTACGAGAATCTAGCTTTCTCTTAAGCATCTCCACTTGTATATGATTCCCGCAAAATATTTATAGAGAAATTCTATGGAGGGGTCAATTAAAAAAATAGTGAACTACTACTAATATGTGTTAACAATTTATACTCAATATACATTCTTATGGGATGGAGTGCATCAAATTAATGGTGCATTGACATTTGAAAAAAATAAATTATTAGATTGGTACATTGATCGTGCATTTAATTTAGAAAAGAAATTTCCAAATCGATAAGAAAGGTGTGGTGTAATTGCAACCTGAAAATGATGATCATAATCTAATTCTAGGAGATCATCCAATAATCATAGTTTATATGTCTTGGGGAGAATTAATGTAACTCAACACCTTGTTTTTATCCGTATCACCATTTTGAATATGTCATTCTTTTGTAATAAATATTAAACAACCTATTATATAAAACCAATATATTTTAATTTTGTTATTGTGGAGTCACTTTTAAAAGTATAGGATCGTGCTTGAACTCCCATCAATCAATGAACAAATATTATGATAATTATTGAATTGCTTTTATAACCTTCATATAAAGCAGAAAAAGTTTGAGAATGATATTGATATAGTAACGATAAAAATAAAAGAGTAAAGTGGAAAAAATAGAAAATTAATTCTCCTTTGATTTTATAAAACAACAATTTAGGTGAGAATTTTTTTTTTTAAATAACTGTTGCTACAATAAATTAGCAACAGATAAAATCTGTGGAAAACTCCATCCCAAAATTTCACATTAAAATCAGCCATAGATCTTAACTTACGTGCTAAACCCATAAAAAAATGACCATGCATTCAATAACTAATTAATTGTGAAGTTTTCTTTTTTCACTATGTGTCAAGATACTATTAGTTTGGCTCAGAACTAATTTCATGGAATGAATTTAAAAAATAAATACTCATATATATATAGTGAATTGTTAATTTTTTTTAGTATAATTACTGGTATCTAAAAGTTCATATACTTTTACTAATTTAATTCGAACGGAATCTACCAATATTATTGGAGTAAAGCTCTATAACATTAATTTTTGTCAAAAGACACTCTTGGCTTTTTTTTTTTTTTTCATATTTGAATTAATACAAATAATTACATTTGTTTTGAAAGAGATCTCTCTTCATTTAGGTGAGCACTGCAAAATTAATAAGGATGCATTTAACTCTATGGTTGATAAATATATATAAAATGTAATTGTAATGATCAGAAGTTAGGTTGACGATTAGCACTTGATAAAACGCACCATAAATTTTTTGAGTTCGATTCTTTCCAATGACAAGGTGATTATAGCAGTTATTACAATAGCTTGAAAAGTCAAAACTGTTTTTTACACACATGCTAATATCTTAAGCTATTCTGTCTATCTTTTATTTAGTAAGAAAAACAGAATGTTTACTAATTAAGTAGTCTTAAATTAAAGCCGAACAAAAGTTTGAGCAATTAGGCTGCTTTTGTCATGGGGACCAAAGTTATAATATTAGATACTTTCATATTATCCAAGATGTCATATTCCTTCTTCCATTGATGGGCTACTCAAAGCCAACATTTGAAATAACTATGCCAATAATAATAATAATAATAATAATAATAATAATAATAATAATAATAATAATAATAATAATAATAATAATAATAATAATAATAATAATAATAATAATAATAATAATAATAATAATAATTAATTTTTAAGATTAGATTCCATGCATATCCTAACTAAAAAATAATGTTGAATATTAATTCTTCTGTGGATTAATTATACAAAATCATACAAAACATCATGCTGGCCCTCATAACCATCAGCAAATTTACAAATCCAACAACTTTGGTTGGTAGGAAATATATTCCAGCTAGAAAGAACTAATTAAAAAAAATGATTTTGTTTCTAAAAGAGATAAATATAAAAACAAAAACGATTAAATAATCAATTGCCCATTTTGCCCATTTAAAAGTTAGATTATACTTTATGGAATGATTGAAGGAATTAATATATGAGGAGGGATTAAAAAAATAAATAAATTACATAAACATGCGCTACAATCGGTGCATGGAATTATCACTCTAATTTCTGTTAAAATAAGAGAAAAATAAAAATTATACAAGAGAAGGGATGAGAAGAAAGAAACTGAGGAAGAAGGCCAAAAGAGTAGAATGCGTATAAATATAATAATTGGCAATGGAACTGAAAGAAAGAGGCACAATAGCAAACACCTTCAAACAAATACAATCATCTAAAAGAGCAGTTAAAAGCAACACAAACTCCCAAGCATAAAGCCAGAGAAAGCAAAAGAAAAAAGCACTTAAACAACAATAACATAAATATGAGAAGAATAATAATTTTGAAATAAAAATCATCAACTCCCATGATGCATGATTACTATGATTATTATTGCGATTATGATCAGCATCAACCTATCTTCAAACTTTGTGAATAAATTGCCATGATCATAAACCCTCTTCATGACTTCGCTCGTGTAGAAGAAATTGTTGTATAACTCTTATATATATATATATTTTAAATTAGGGTTTCCAAGCTGAAGCCCATACTACTGGTTCCTCTTTCCATGCCAAGTAAAGTCCTGAAGATGAATCATCTTGTTGAGGTTGTACTAGTGACCAGCCAGCTCTGTATCTTTTAAGCAATGCCTTAACATCATCAATAACATCCTCACTGAATCCGGCCGGCAGAAAGGCTTGCCGGAGCCTTTCCGACCACTGACTTCCTCTCTCTCTCCTCTCTGCACCATTTTCTTCATCATCACAAGCCAAAACCCTAACTATGCTTCTTGAGCATTCTCTCTCGAGCATCAATCTCTCGTTGCTCGTTGGAGCAAAGCACTCCTCCAGCATCTCGAAATAGATAGTATAGTACCTAAGACACTCTTCAAAGCACTTGACGAACTCATATCTTGAGCTTGTAAAATCAGCTTCTTCTTCAACAATGGTCACAACTCTAGGGTTAAGTGATTGAAACATTCTTATCAAACTATTCCTTTTCTCTACTTGTACCAATCGTAATGCACCGATGCAATTGATTGCAATAGCTTCATCATCTTGAACACATAATCCTTCTCTAGTGAGCTCCGATAAGTTGTTTAAGCCACTAATTACATTAATCTCAAAAGGAACACCCATTAACCTAGCAAATTTCTTCATTCTTTGGCCAATTTCTTTCATGACTGATCTTACTATGCTAGCTGCAGTGACAACAACAGTGAGCTTTAAATGGGGAGTCTCATCATTTCTTGTAGCTAAGGCTTCAAGCAAAGTAGGCCATTGAGTGCAAAGAGTATTGCTAATATCAATTATGTGAAGTTTGGTTTCCCCTTCTAAAGATTCCAAGATTGCACCATTACAAGCTACATGGCCAAAAGTTGTCCACGGGCTTACCTCCTGGAATTTAAGTATCAATTTTCTTGCTGAATCAAAGGAATGGCTTTTTTCTGCAACTGAAGTTAGGGTTTTGAAGCATCGTTGGCCTGATTCGGTTGCCTTACAGAACAAAGCTTGCAAGAAATGCGAGGCTAATTTCTGATCGCAATCTCCATAAGGGGAAGCAAGCTCATTTAACATCCATAGAAGTTGATGGATTTTGGTTGAGTCTTTGTCGGAGATGGCTCTTGCACACTCTCTAAGAAGCTTTGATGCCCATTTGTTGGTGGTTGAACCACAAGGCTCACCGGAATCCGATGACCGGCTAGTTGATGTGTGGCTATGATTGTTGTTGGTATTGATAATATTATTGTTGTTGTGGTGGTTGTTGCTATGCATATCTATTGCTGCTGCTGTTTGATCATTGCTTCTTCGGTGAAATTGGAGAGTTTGTGTTTGTTTTTGGGTAAAGAAAGTTATGTCCATGTGCGATAGAGGGAGGCCCCCTTTGACTCTACAACTTGCTTTGCAATGCTCAATTTCATTTCTATTTTAGAAATGTTCAAGTACAATTAAGCATTGATATAGAAACCCTTTATTTTTTTATATATATAATATATTTTATAAGGTCATTGTCATGCATTATGCTATTTTATTAGTTTAAGCTAATTCTTGTGCACCTTATCTAATATATTTTATATACTATGAGCCATCTACTATGCTGTTGAGTAGTGCATAGATCTCTTCTGCAACTCTTTTAATTAACTTTACAAAATTAATTTATTATTATCATCAAGTACAGATTAATGATTAAATCTTTTACTGCTGTAACATTAATTAATTTGGATAATGTTGCACAGTCAAATTCACTTAAGATTTAATTAAGAACAAGCTTTCATATATATTCCAATTAATTAAGAGATGATCATGAATCTTCTGGTGAAAAAATATCAAATTGACAAAAGAGATATTTACTAGTAAGTAGCATGGAAATTCAGTGCACCCAGAAGCTACGGCATCAAACTCAAAACCTTAATTTAAATGGGGATAAGAGAATAAAACAATCATTAGGAGACAATAAACATTGAAGTAACTGATCGGGGGAGTTTTTGGAGAAGAAAAAAACATTTATGCTCATAAGAAATATAATATTGTCATGGAATCATAATTATTCAATAGCAACTGAGTCATGTTAAATGGAAAATAACAAACTACATATTTTCTTGATTCAATACCAACAAATAGATGATGATAAAAGCAATCTAACTTTTTAAATACACTAATTAATTATTCTGACTTTAATTTGATATAAGATTTTACCTAAATTAACTTTACATTTTGTCAACTTTTCAATCTCTGATTACCATTAGTATTGACATAAAGTTGTTTACTGTTGCTGATAATTATCTTCTTGGGGAAGAAGATGTCATATATAGAAATATAGCTCCTGATGCCTTCTAAGATGTCACAGAAATATAGCTATTAATGCCTTTTACGTTGGTTTTCAAAGCGTCAGTAAATTATCTTTTAGTGTTACTAATTAAATGAAAATTATAAATGTCACGGAACACTCATTTTCTTGTAGTGTATATAGCCTCAGTTTCATGTAATTAGCCACAAAATAATAGTACTTAAATAGATTATTAAGAACGCAAATTATTAAATAATAATTGAATTAACTGGATTAATTAAAGAAACACCGGTGGAATGTAAAAATAGCAGCCACAAATGCTTTATAATATTAATTAAATTACCATCAATAACTGATTTTTTTATTACAATCATAAGCTTTTCCAGTCAAAAGGATAGAGTGGACATGAAAGTGCTTCTTTTGTAATGTTCTTGGTTACTGATGTTTTCATGTCAATTCTATCCTTCTCATGATATATTTATATATTATACAATCATGGCTTAGGCCCTAATTAATTAATACAATTATTTTTTCTTAAGTATTCCTTAATTTTGTACTAGTTAATTATTAACTCCAAAGTTTAATTGCAAGGCAAAGCTTATAGCCTACAGCCTTAGGGCTTATTCAATGGATGAAAATACAAAGTACAAAAGGAAATTAGACTTTGGAAAAAGGATGAGAAAGAGGGATTGACTATAGATTAAAGTTCAAAAGCTGTAAAGTTAACTTCTTTTTTTTTTTAACAGTACGTAAACTGATAACATGAAAGGAGAAAAAAAGAGGAGCAGAAAAGCAGGAAAAAAGAAAGCAACCGACATTAAATTAAATTTTCCTTCCCGGAAATGTTAATGAATAAATTTATGAGATAATTGCATATATATATATATATATATATATATATATATATATATATATATATATATATATAGATATAGTTTAAACGATTAATAATTTGATTAATTTTTTTACTGATTAAAATTTGTATTTCATTTTTCTTTCTCAAAAATATAATTATAAAAAGCAATTCATAAAATAATTTAATGATCAATTACCATTTGTCCTAGTTGAGTTGAGAATAATAATTTGTAATTTGATTGATTTGTGAATTTATTTATTTATCGATCCTATTTGAGTGAATAACACTGTTTCATATAGGGAATTTTTAATTTTTTTTATAAGAACTCAAATTCTACTAAATTCATTTTTTTTTCATTAAACCCATTAATTCTTTTTGTCAATAGTGTTGAACTTGGTAGGTAATTCGGTTTGAAGATATGTTAATTTGTTTTTCTGTTGAAAAAGCTTTTAACTAATAACTCTTTGTTAGAAACTAATGATACCTAACTTCTTAGAAAATTAATTTGATTTTTCAATATATTAAGATGAACGTCTACCGTTGAAATATTCATTGAATAACTTCAAACTATAGGATATATATATATATATGTTTTTATATGAAAGTATTGCAATTAATTCTTAGGCCTTAATGTTAGAGTAAATAATATCTTTATTTAGTTGTGTATTTTTCTGTTACAAATCGGCTATATCCTTCCAGCTGTCATGTTTATCATAACAGCTCTGTGTATATATTTATACTCTGTACATTTTCACAGAAACGGAGCTTTTTATACAAATTATCAATTCCTCTAAATCTCACGTTCAACATGGTATCAGAGCTTGACTCCAAAACAATGACTGCTTCTTCATCTTCCTCTCCCGCACCCACCATCTCAGCTACACACACATTTACCATTAAACTGAAACCCACAAATTTCCTTGCCTGGAAAACTCAATTTATTCCTATTCTAAATTATCAAAACCTGCATGGATTTATTGATGGAACATTCCCTGCACCTCCAAAAACTATTGTTTCAGATTCCGATCCTTCCCAGCAAATTCCGAACCCAGATTATCTCGAGTGGTTTAAGAAGGATCAGCTTCTCCACTCCTGGCTGCTCTCTTCTCTCTCTGAAGATGTCTTCTCCTATGTTATTGGCCTAGAATCCTCTTTTCAGGTGTGGCAAGCATTGTCCAATGCCTTTGGTGCTATTTCACAAAACAGACAACTCCAGTTACACATTGAACTTCAAGAACTCAAAAAACATGACCTCTCCATTACTCAATTTCTTCAAAAGGCTAAGTCTCTTACTGATGAATTAGCAGCTGCTGGACGCCCCATATCCACAGCGGAATTTAACGCAATTATTTATCGTAATGTAGGTACTGAATTTCATCCAGTAATCACAGCACTAAACTTGCGTCCAGAACCTGTTTCTTTCTTTGAACTTCATGGACAACTTGTTGCTCATGAAGTCCTTCTCAAAAATATCCATGAGCCCGTTGCAAATATTTCTCTCAAATCCAATCCACCTCTACTACCTACTCCACCCTTCACACAGCAATTTCGCCCTCGACCTTCAAACTCCCGACCTTTTCAACCCAATAATCACACTTCACGTAGCCGCAATGTTATGTGTCAGATTTGTGGTAAACCCAACCATAATGCCTCTGTGTGTCGTCGGCGATATCATCATGATAATACCATCCCACAACAGCCACATTTTTCTTCCTCCACACGTCCCTTCTCTTCTCCAGTAGCCAACCATACCACCACCAAGCCTTATGTTCCTCAACCTGTTTCTTGGTTTCCAGATACAGCTGCCAATTACCATATATCTCCTGACCTTCAAAGTTTGGCCTCCATAAATGAGTATCATGGACATGACCAACTTCATGTTGGTAATGGTCAAGGACTTCATATCACTCACACTGGTAATGGTATTCTTCACTCTTCTAATGGTAGTTTACACTTGAATAATATTCTTTGTGTTCCAAGCATTAAATCTCACCTTTTATCTGTTCAAAAATTCACAACTGACAACTCTTGTTTCTTTGAATTTTGGCCTTCTTTTTTTGTCATTAAGGACCAACGCACCAAGCAGATTCTGATGCAGGGTCCAAGTGAGAATGGGATCTATCAACTTAAACCAACCAAGCAGGCCATGATTGCCACCAAGTCTACTCTTGATGACTGGCATCGGTGTCTCGGTCATCCTAATATTACAAAGCTTTCTTCTTTACTTCGCAATAAACATATTTCTAGTTCCAATAAAGTCTTGAGTCCGTGTTCTAGTTGTCAGTTAGGAAAATTATCTAGAGTTCATTTAGCTTCAGTACCTCACTCTAGTTCTGCTCCTTTTGATATTATTTTTTCTGATGTTTGGGGTCCAGCCCCTATTCAATCAAAATTGGGACATCGTTATTTTGTTATTTTTATCGATGATTTCACTCGCTTTACATGGGTTTATTTCCTCAAAAACAAAAGTGATGTCTACTCTACTTTTATGAATTTTGAACAAATGATTTCACGTCAATTTAATAAAAAAATTCGCGCTTTCCATTCTGATTGGGGTGGCGAATTCCAACGCCTCCATACTTATTTTAACAAAAATGGCATTCTCCATCGCATTGCTTGTCCTTATACCCATGAACAAAATGGGACAGCTGAACGTAAAATTCGCCATCTTGTCGATACTGGCTTAACCTTGTTAGCTCATGCAAGACTTCCCTTAAAATTTTGGAATTTTGCTATTGAACAAAGTGCAATGTTGATTAATGTCCTTCCATCCAATGTGCTTAAAAATGTCTCTCCATTTCAGTTGTTGTTTCGGAAAGTACCAAATTATCTGGCCTTTAAGCCATTTGGTTGTGGGATTTACCCTCTCTTGCGTCCTTATAATTCACATAAGTTTAGCTTTCGTTCTTCTCAATGTGTCTATTTAGGCAACAGTCCACTTCATTCTGCCTTTAGGTGTCTCGATCCTGTTACTGGTCGTATCTACTTAGCCCGTCATGTTCAATTCCATGATCAAATATTTCCCTTCACTTCCCTTTCCTCATCCGCCAACTTGTCCCACACCGAAACTCCTTGGTTGCAGGTCACAACTAGTTCCCATTCTCCACAGGACTCTGCATCGGCATCCACCTTGGGTAAGACTTCTACTATAACTTCAACTCCTTCTCCCTTATATTTCTCTAATATTCACTCATCTATCTTATCTCCTCATCCGGATACCACCTACCCACACTCAACCTCATCCCCACCTACCTTATCCACTATCAATCCCATTATTCAATCCACCTCATCCCCACCCACCTTATCCACTACCAATCCTAGTATTCCACTTGTTGTGGACCTCACAAAATATCCTACATCTACCACCACTTCCCCACCTACCACCACTTCCTAAAATACCTCACGTGTTCACCACATGAGGTTGAGGCCCTCCACTATAAACCATAAACATGCACATACAGCTGTCGTCTCTTCCACGCCCACCTCTACCTCCATACCAACTATTGAACCCAAGAATATTACTTAAGCAAAACGCTATAGTGAGTGGCGTCATGCTATGCAGTGTGAACTAAATGCTTTGGCTCAAAATAAAACTTGGACTCTTGTCCCACGTCCTTCTGATAAGAATATTATTGGAAATAAGTGGATTTTCAGGATCAAGCGACACTCTGATGGGTCTATTGAGCGCTACAAAGCGCGTCTTGTTGCCAAAGGTTACTCTCAACATTCTGGTTTGGACTATAAGGAAACCTTCTCTCCTGTAGTTAAGTTCTCTACCATACGCATTGTGTTATCCATTGCCACCATAAACTCATGGCCTCTTAGGCAATTGGACATCTCTAATGCCTTTCTCCATGGAGTCCTTGATCTTGATCTGTATATGGAACAACCAAGTGGTTTTCGAGACCCATCTAAGCCTGATTTTGTATGTAAGCTTCACAAGTCTTTATATGGACTCAAACAGGCTCCGCGTGCCTGGTTTCAACGTCTATCAGAGGTTCTTATTCATCTTGGATTTCGGTCTTCCCAATCCGATCACTCTATGTTTGTTCTCTCTCAAGGATCTTTACTCTTTTATGTGCTTGTTTATGTCGATGACATTATTCTTACATGTTCAGATCCAGGCAAGATAGATTGGTTTATACAGCACATCAAATCCCATTTTCCAGTTCGAGATCTTGGCCCTCTCAATTACTTTCTTGGCATTGAAGTCACCTCCACTACTAATGGTCTTCTACTTTCCCAACAGAAATATATTGATGAGCTGTTAGATGAAACCAATATGCAAGATTCCAATACTTGTGCTACTCCTATGGCCACCACTCCCAACTTGAGTAAGTATTCTGGTTCCCCACTTGAAGATATTGTTCCTTTTCGACAGATTATTGGAGCATTACAGTATCTCACCATGACAAGACCCGATATTGCCTTCAGTGTTAACAAATTGGCACAATTTATGCACTGTGCCACGGATAGTCACTGGCAGGCGTGCAAACGTCTCCTTCGTTATCTCAAAGCCACAAAGTCCTACGGTTTGTTCATCTCAAAGCACTCATCTCTTAATATACAGTGTTTCTCTGATAGTGATTGGGCTGGATGCCCTGACGATCGCCGCTCTACAAATGGTTATCTCATCTACTTGGGTACAAATCTCATCTCATGGTGCTCCAAAAAACAACCTACTGTGGCTCGTTCTTCAACTGAGAGTGAATACAAGGCTATGGCAAATACAACGGCTGAAGTTATGTGGATCACTACACTTCTTCGTGAACTTGGTTGTCCAGTTTCTTCTCCTGCCACTCTTTGGTGTGACAATGTCAGTGCCATCTACTTGTGCTCCAATCCAGTCTTTCATGCCAGGACCAAACATGTGGAAATTGACTATCATTTTATCCGAGATCAAGTCAAGCGTGGCCACTTAACTATTAAATTTATTTCCAGTGCTGATCAAGTTGCTGATATTATGACAAAACCACTAGGTTTATCTCTGTTTGAACTGCATCGGAACAAGCTTCGCCTTTGCTCCACTCCGGCTTCAGCTTGCAAGGGGGTGTTAGAGTAAATAATATCTTTATTTAGTTGTGTATTTTTCTGTTACAAATCAGCTATATCCTTCCAGCTGTCATGTTTATCATAACAGCTCTGTGTATATATTTATACTCTGTACATTTTCACAGAAACAGAGCTTTTTATACAAATTATCAATTCCTCTAAATCTCACGTTCAACACTTAATTCTTATGGGTATCTTGGATTGGAGAACTACCAGAAATTTTCAAATATGAACGAAGGAATTAAATTAGATAGCTGGTGAGCAAAACCAATCAGCATATATTTTAAAACTAAGAAATAATTTAAAGATGGAGGCTGTATGATATAGCTTTGTTTCTGGTTTATAAAAGCAAATTTAAATGGTATCTAAATGAAGTTTATTCCCATAGTAATGATTAGATAAAAAGACAAGGGTAAGGTTACTGTTTCTCTATTCAATCATTGGAAAAAATATTTTCAGTGGTAGTGCGGTGCACCCGCATTAAAATTATTCGATCAGTATCATGCATATAATCGAAAGGGTGCACCAAAATTATTCGATCAGTATCATGCATATAATCGAAAGGGTGCACCAAAATTATTCTATCAGTATCATGCATATAATCGAAAAGTGTAGATGCGAGGCGCATTATATTCCATCTCTTTGCTATTTATTTCTTTTACACATATATGCGGTCTTAATTAATTGCTATCGCATTCACAAGTGGACAACATGATTTTGTAGTCTTCCCTGTCTGCATGTATTTCTCATACGTCACGTAATTTTTGATAACATAATTTGATTAAAGAATTGACAATTTGCAATTGCTTTGGAAAATAAATAAATAAATAAATAAACAAATAATTGACAATTTGCTTGAAGAGAATATCTACAGTTTTCTTTTGCATAATTTTGGTGAAAATTATGGATGAGTAAAGCTGGCAGTGGGTAGGCCGCCACACATGAGAAGAAAACTTTATGGCAGACGACTATCATTTACATATTATACAAATTCTACCTTATGGAAACCACATGTTATTAAAAAGGTTTAAACTTTAAAGTATTCACATCCACTTTTTTCTCTTGTAATGATTCTTTTTAAATGTGGCTTGAATTTTGAATACCTCAAAAATATTCGTAAGGAAATACTCACAAAATCATGAAATTCCATATCATTATTTGAGAGTATTAGCTGATAACATATTCCAAAAAATTTGATATTTGCAAGAAGAGAAAAATGACCTATAAATTCTGGATACATAATTATTTTTTTAACAAATAGATGTTTATTGAGTCTGGTCCACGTACATGCACACCATATCATAAGCCGTTTATTGACAAAGTTAATTATATCTATAATATAATAGAAACTTGTTTTTTTGGTCAATATAAAAATTGAAAAGGAAGTGTGATTTGATGAATCGGTGAGCACTCTCTGCACACTACCAGATCGGGTGAAATTCCACAAAGGAATTTTGGAATTATGAGTAAATTAAGAAAAAAGAAAAGAAAAGAAAAAGATATAAAGATATATGTAGGTTCCCTAAAAGAGATGGAGGGCACGGGGGAGAGGCTTTTTCGCCGAAAGGGCAAAAAACAGAAGTATTTTCTTGAACAAGAAAGTTGGTATTGTCTTAAGAAGGGCTGATGGCCAATCCAAATGCAGACACCTAAAAAAACTCAACCAACTTCCCTAAATTGGTACAAAAAGTCATTCTGCCCTTAAACTATTTAAAAAAACCGCTTGATTCTCTAAACTCCTATTTCATATACTATTAGATCTCTAATATGTCATTTTGAGGAAGACTAAAATGCATTTAATACATAGTTTGTTATTAGGAAATTATTCGTTTGCCTAAACTCGATATATGAAATTATTCATGAATCAAACTTATTGTATATATCACAAAAATAAAAAAAAGTTATAAAAGTGATTATTACGTAAATGTGATCACCTTTTAATTTTTTTTATGTGAATATGTAAGTCATATATATAAGTATTGAGGAACAGAAATAAATTTAGTTAGAGAGTAAATATATTTTAGTTGAAAATTAAGATATTGGCTTTGTTCGGATGAAATTAACTTTAAAATATATAACTTGAATTATTTTAAATTAATGTGCAATCACAATTATCTAATCCATTTCTCCAAACCTCAGTGCATAACCTTACAAACAATATTATCAAACTAACACTGAGGTTGATTTTATTAGCACTGTTTAATTTTGTATTAGCCTCTAGAAAAACTTTGTTTTCTAATACAAATTGCAGTTGAAAAGTTATTAATTTTCTTTAATTACTATAATTAAGATGCATTATGTTGAATTTTCGTAGATATTTTTAAAACAACGGATTGCCTATTAAATACGGTGCACTTGATTAATTTTGTCTGGAGTTGATTTAAAAAAATGAAATTGAGATAATGTGGTTGGAATTTGATTTGTAGAATTCATTTTATATGTTACATGATGAATCTAATAATTAGATTAGGATGTTGAAGGGAAAACTTTAAAATCCACATGACATGTTTTAGATAAAGCAGGAAATTAAAGGTAGTGCTCCGGAGGCTGATGTTACATGCCTCCCCCAAATTGTAATTTATTTTAATCAAATTTTTAAGATTTATGTTTTATCACTCCTATAATTATTTTGCTTTATTATAAAGAAAAAAAAACATATGCGGTCTGAATTTTAACATTTTTCTATATTTTTTTTATATTTTTAAAAATTAATATTGAATTTATTTACTTTTTATATTATTCATATTAGATCAAATTTTGATAAAATTGACGAAATTCAAATGCATGCTTTATTAAATATTAATCAAATGCATGTTTTATTAATCTTCACGTGAAATTAACCTAAAATTGTTGTTAAATCCACCAAAACCTAAAAAATTGAAAAAAATAAAAAAAGTAATTCATTACTTTTTACGTGTCTAAACTAATTATATATTTTTTTATTTCTATATTTTGGTGGATTTTACAGTTATTTTAAGTTAATCTCATATGAAATTAACAGCTCGTACATTTTAATTCCGTTGGTTTTATCTAAATTGGACCTAATATAAATGATCTGAAAAATACAAAAAATTGATGTCTAATTTTTAAAATACAGAAACATAATGTAAAAAAAAAAAAAGTTAAAATTGAAGCAACCGATGCGTTTTTCCTTCTATATGAGAAAAATGTACTTCATCTCTCAACTCATATAACTTGTCTTTTAGACCTAACACATATCCAGCCTTCTATATATTTGGCAAATTTTGTTGCTTTTTGCTCTATTTTTAAACAATTCGATTTTATTACTTTATCACATTACTTTTAATCAATTCGACACATGCATGTAGCAATTTTTTAGTGTAATGAAACTTTATTATAGTAGACGCCGAAGACTGTGTTAACATATAGATTATATGAAGTTAAAAGAAATTAGCCTAAGTACATATAGATGTAGTGCCTCCTATATTTTTCTCTTTTTCTTTCTTTTTAACACTTGCAATTCACAGTAGCTACAGAAGTATAAGTAAAACCAAAAATCGAGTTCATAAGCATTGGAGATACATGTGAAAAAAGGGAAAAGGCAAGTACAGAAAAAGAAAAGAAAATATTAGTAATATTCATTGTAAGTGTAAAATTAAGCAAGTACAAGGGATAAATTTCTGTTAAAGCTAAAAAATAAAAGTCTTATCTAAATTCAGTCAATGAATTTTTATGCACCAAACCAATAATGAAATGCCACTTGTGCATACTAATCATCCGTCCATTTTTTTTTCCAACCAACTCATCCTATGTGTCAATATTTTAAGGATTTGTACCAAAATAATGGACCAATAATAATATAAAACTTTTATAAAGCAAAAATAATTCAATTTTAAAAACTTATCCTCAAAAGTCAATATGATCATAATCAATCAACTATAAAAATTACTAGTGAAATCCCTCCTAGCAAACCAGTTCAGTGTTAGAGTTCACACACGTAAGCCAATGCATCACCAAACCACATATGATATGTGCCATATTAGACTAACATGTGCCATGATGACTGAATTGGAGTGATACGTCAAATTGACATATGTCACATATCTTAAATGGTAGAGTTGTATGTTTGCCTACGTGTAAGCTCTTATGCTGAGCTAAAGTAATAACAAAGATTTTGATGGTAATTTTCAGCAGTTTTCTTCATTCCAGCTAAAATTACTTTTCAGGATAATTTTTCAATTTTGAAGCACTTCTATATTACAAATTTTTTTTTTTTTTTTTATAGTTACTGGTCAATTATTTTAGTATAAATTCGATGACTATGAAAACAATTAATCCCAATATTTTACTGGCTTACTCCATAAATTTTCATGCACATTATCTAAGCCACACTTTTCCAAAAAGTAATAGATGATAAAATCATTGGGCTTGTAATCAAGCGGTTGGGGCATAATTGGAGTTTCAATAGAATAGTAAGCGACAAAGAGAAAGATGAAACAAAGCATGGTGAGCACTAAAACAAATGAGCAGAAATAAAGCATGCCATATCTGTTCCAGAATCCTTCAAGACCTTAACATGAACAGTTCACAGGAAAATTACATTCACTAAATGTTGGGGAGAGGAGGAGCTGATAAAAATGGTTCATTCAACTCTTGTTCTAAAACCGCATCCCTGTGCTCAACTACCTGATCTATCACTGCCCTACTCACTAACAGGAAGCAAATAAATGGTGTTGCATGTAAATCCATACGCATACTTTCACGACGAAGAAGCCAACAAGATTATGAATTTAGAACCTGTTATATTACGCAACATATACTGCTCAGCCTATTGCCATCACCAATCATTCTTTCATCATCTTCAGTACTGCACATATAACTTCCCATTTTCCAGATCACTCCCTTCCACACTTTCCTGCAGCTCAAAAATGCATGAATCTCAAAATAACTACTGTAACATATTCTACAAGGATATCAGGCAGAAAATGTTTCATTAGCCATGGCCTATAGATATGCATATATTTGAAGGAAGAGCAAGCACACATCAACTTCAGCAACAATCTAAAAAGCCTAGTAAAAACCACAAGACTGATGCACATATACACCCGCTCAGGAATGCTACGCTGTGGACATTCTTTCTGAATAACTGGAACTTTACCTCAATCAAACTATCAGAATTCAAGCAATTTTATTTTATTTTATTTTATTTTTCTAAGTTTGTTTCATATTGTAATCTTTAAATTCGATAAGAGAGGTTAAATGTTCAAGATAAGCAAATAACTGGTGGTGGAAAAATTTTCATGGTATAGCAATCAGTGACAACTGTAATGAGCAGTTGTTGTGGCAGTGGTGACAAATGCCATGTGCTTCTGAGGCTTTTTTAACAATGGGTGGAAGGTAAAGGCAATAGCTGCATCAACAATGCAGTTACTAATCTTTTGAGGCATTGCTGCTAGTGCCCTCTTGTCAGAAAAACCTGGACGTGTTCTCAAAATAACCAATCACTGACGAACGATGACACTTGACCAGCACTTGGAAAATCTCCAGTCATTGACAAATAATTAAGCAGCACTCTGTCTATTTACTCTTCTTTGAAAAATCATCAGCTGATTCATTTGTCTTGGGTGATTCACATTTCGCAAAATCATAACTAACCGCAAAAATAAAATAAGGGCAGAATTCAAGAAATAGTTTGAAGTACTCTAAAGTAAGCTTAATATTACATTTTCCGGCCATTAGCTCTAGAAAATTGGAGTCCTAAACCCAACTCTACTAATTCTGTATTGAAAAGTGCACCCAAATTTTGAAACCCAAATATTTCAAATGAACTTAAACTCAAGTCATTGGAGGTGAATATCACAAGGATGAGAAATGATGGAACAGAGCACCGGCATATATAGAATTTGTCATTCCTTAAAATCAAACTGGGAAGGCATATAAGAAAGAGAGAATAAAGATTGGGATGGAGGGAGTGCAGGGAGGTTATGTTATGGAGACAACATACCCATACAGATCTAGGAAGCCAGAGGAATGACTCTCAAGCAGCTTAATGCTTCCATCTCTTTGAATAACCATCTTCCATGTACGGCTCAAGAAATCCAATAAACTGAAAGAGAACAAAAAAGGCAACTCGCAGTTAAATGCTTAGACGTTAATGAACAGACTTTTTGTTGCATCTTGTCTCAATTTGTATTTGATCTTGGATAAGACTTGCTATGCTTTAAGAGTTCCTATTTGATATTAGACTCAACAAACAAGTTAAAGGTTTCCTTAGGGATTTTCATGCTTCCACTCTTTTGAAACTAATTTCTTGAAAGGGATAAGATTAAGTAATGCACAATTTGCAACTACAAAAGGGTATGTGTAGAACTGAGAGTAAGCCTGCAAATAATATTACACAAAAGATTGATTAAATGGGAGAAAATGAACCAAAATCTTTTCACCAGGAATGTCAAACAATTAAAATTGCAGTTGGTAGGTTCACATCTCTGTAAAAACATCATTGCAAATCTCAGTTATGCATAAATATACCTTAGTTCCATCATTAGACCATCTTGCTCCATAACCATCAGCTGTCCTTATCTCATACACAATCCCGTGTTGTGGAACAATATGCATATTTGACCAGCGGCAAGAATCAATTAAGCAACTGATCACATTTATTGCATGGCTATTTTTGGTATCATCTGGAAATGTAAGAATATAAATAACAAAGCTAAAATTTAGTCACTAAACATTTACTTTGAAAGCCAGCATGAAAAATAGGTAGGCCTCCTTGTCAAAAGTATGAAAATCTAGGTTTCACATGCTAAAAGAATAAGCCAGCCAAACTAAAACATGAGAATCGATATAAACAATCTATTGGAATAAAGAATCGAAGAAAATTTGTTGGATTGAGAATGAGATGGGCTTCATACCATCTATATATTATGTAGAAGAAAAAGGGAATAGAAGAAAGAGCAGCCTGAAGAATTAGTACTCCAGCTGGACAAGCAGAACTCTTACCAGGAACTGAAGTTGGCAACTTTAGAAGAACGGGAGATGTCCTATTAGTAATTTATTGTTCACAGCTAGTCAAAATAGTTGTTTTAAAAATTATACTTTCCCATAAATGAAGCCATGGAAATCTGTAAGAGATTTGTAAATGATCTTTAGCCTTCTCAGCATTTAGGTTTTGCTTTTCATTACACCCCACCTTCATCGCCTTAAAGTTGCTCCAGGAAAGGAAATTTCAAATCCAGGGGTTTAGATTTGACTTTTTAGGCTAAAGTTAAAATAACTTTTGAAGACTAGTTAAAAGATGAGGGGAAAAAGGACTGTTTCAATTAGAACTTAAAGAATGTAGATGAATTTACACCTTTGGTATTCCCCATTCATCCAGAACAAATGTCTTCTGAGTTCATGGAAACTATCCAGTCAAAGTGAACTTCTGTGTTATGAATTAATCAAACTAAAATGCTTTTGTATGCTTTTATTCAGTTTCTTGCCTATACAAATGCAACCTCAGGGAAGTCAGGGTTCGGCTTTGATTAATTTAAGGTACCACTTTACTTATGGTGGGAAAAACTAATCCGATTAAATTCTGTGCCAGAGTAAATATTGCATTTGACAGAATAAACACTTTATTTACTACTCAAGTTCCTAAATCAGCAGGCATTGTGATTTAAGGTAAGGTCTTTGAGGCATTTGAGTTTTGAAGCCAGTATAAGTTGTGTCACTAGACACCATTTTGGACACAATCACAGGCAAGAGCTTATTGGTATTAGTTTTATGTTGGCCAAAAACCAAATGTGGTTGATGATGATAGAGATGATGACAAGTTGGTGGAAAAGTGATAGGTTGACATGTTGCTTTTTTGGTGGCAATTAGGCCAGTGCTGGTATGATATGGTTCATTACTTGGAGACCATGGTAAGGACTTGAGGGTAGGGGCCAACAGTGTTTGTGTAATCCTGATTCCTTGTGACTGAATATCACACAAATTATCCTGGATTAAGTATAAATTTTAAAGTCAAGCTATGTCAGTGAGAGAGAGAGAGAGAGAGAGAGAGAGAGAGAGAGAAGAAAATAGGAGAAACAGGACATAAAAAATAGAGAGAATTATTACCCTTTCCCGATTTCTTGTCATTTTATACCTTCAAAGACAAGTACACTAGCACTAAAAAGTTTTAACAGAATGAAGAGTAGCATATGGGGGCACCACATATATTAAAAGGCTAGATATAAACATAATGGACCAACTAAAAAGGCAGATTGTAGAGACCAAATAAAGAATATCCCTTACAAGCTTACCATTTCCACTAAGAATACCCCAATACTTACTGCTACTCCTTTCTGAATGCTTTGCCAAAGCCCTTGCACCATATATCAAGGCACCACCCTTGAGCTCAAGCCAAGAAAGCAAAAAATTCAATGCCACTTTGCAACATCAAGCTTGTAAAATTTCCAGGGAACATATAAATGTTATCAAACATGAAAATGAATTTAAAGGAATATATGTTTTTTTTCTTTTTTCATTTGACAAAAAGTAAGAAATCAGAAAAACTTAAAATAAAATAGAAATATACCATACTGTGGTGTGCCTTTTTATGAGTCATAATGTATATAGATCCAATTATTGCTGTCAAAATGTCTTCTTATAGACTATTATAGTATTGTGTATATCTAAAGATAAATTGGAAGATACAGATGCTTTATAGCAAGCCTCGCAGAACATCACTTTTCTACCCTACTTTGGGCAACCCTTTCTAGCCTTTACATGAATGTAAAAGCAATATTTTGAGCTCTCATTTGTTCAATATTTCTTTTGAAGCATATGCTGTATTTAACCATTGAAGTCTTCAATTTTTCAAAATGAAATAGCTTTCTGCTGGTAAGTTCTGAAAAAATGGAAAACAGAAGTGAAAAGAAAAAACTGCATCGCCAACATAACAAAAGACCATCAAGCAAGTTATTGCAAACCATATTCTTACATTTGGCCTATATGGCAAAGTGAACGATGACAGAAGAACTGATCTTGGTGGAGGAAGGGCATCATAAACTGTTCCGACAGTATGAGCAAGGCCAAGCAGACTTTGAACACCAGCATAACTTAATCCCTGGATCAGAACACTGAAACAGATATCATTCTTTAGCACAAGAGCCTTTTTGTAGGCATTTATCCAGTTGGGATTACCATAGATATGCATACAGAGTCTCATTAACAATCGTCTTCATTGGAAATATTATCATGTGTATTTTATGCTTCTGCTGTACACAATCCAGAATTTCATATTCGCCCATGAAACAAGTTCACTGACATGTATAAATTTGGTGCACACAAAATAACAGCTTATTATATTGGCATAGCAACATTTTACAGCAATGTCAGATTTCTGTCAGCAATCAATTTTACAACTCATAAAGATAAGAACAACAACAATAACAATAACAATAATAAGATCAACTCAATTTTCACATTTGAAACTTAAAATTTTGTAAATTTGGTGAACAACTCACAGACAGTATGCTTGCCATACATAGGTATGGCTGAGGAGGGACTTTCGATAGACAGATGGCAATGACCCCATTGGACGTTTCCTTATCTTCTGTATAGAACTTCCTATAAACCTTGACACCTGAAATTGCCATAAACATGCAATGTTAAATAATTAAGTCTTACAACTCTGGATCATCATTAATCAAATTAGCAAGAAGTCCCCATTCTAATATAATGCAAGTAAGTCCTGAGAAAAGATTATAACTAGGTCAACAATAACACAAGGAAAAATCCTAAACAGGGGTGCAAGATGTTACAAGATAAACCACAGAAATTTGTCTTTCAACCGCTACAATTTTGTAATTAATGTAACCAAATGATCAAAACTTAATTTGTATAAGCTCAATAAAGGATACTCTTCTCTTTTTTTCTTGTCTCCACTTTCAGTCATAAATACCGCAGTTAACATCCTTCAGACAACTCCATCCACTGTATATTCTTCTTTGATGTATCAAAATCACACATTAAAAACTTGTAGGATGTCTAGGAGGGAGGAGGAGTGGTGAGAAAGTAATTGAGATTTAGAAAAATTGTTGCATAAAAAAAGTGCACGAAACTTTTGGAAAGGCATAGTGAGAATAGTGACTTGCAGAGAGAAAAATAAAATTTATAGACAACATATTCAAGGTTTCTTACTCAATACATTGGCAAAGACAAAAATAGAGGGGACGAAAATGAAAAAAGACAGAATAAAAGGAGAGGAACTATGAACTCATGGCTGCAAAGCAACCTATCCAACAGTGATGTTTTTCCACGATCCATTAAAAGTTTGGATACTTGAACTCACTTAAAACCTGTATGATAATGGCTAATAACCATCGAAGCAAACCGACTACGATGACAATCAAACCTCATATTCTACATTTATGTAAACTACAAAAGGAATTCACCAGAACAACTCCAACTATCAGTAACTTATCACAAGAACAACCCAAATTATCAGTAACTTACTAACTCCACATGTGCCGCTACAATAAAAGTCAATTGGTTACCCATTGAAACACCAACAAGACCAATGTAAAGTAACATTACAAGTTATTAAAGGGAGACGTTTTCCTTTAATGAAATTAATCCAAGATAAATAATTTTTGCATACAACCTGTTCTTGCATATAGTGTTGAACTTTGACCACACCTTTGCAACCAACTTTCACTAGTTAATATCCACGACTTTAGCATAATGTTCATCAAGCAAATAGACAAGGAGATCATATGTTTTAATTCTTCTAGAAAATCATGTATTACATGGATTAATCTGCCATACTAGTATTCTACCATTCAAGTGACCACTTCATCCCCTATTAAAGGATAATCTTCTTTGTGATATTTACTTTGCACTTCCTATTAGTTCTCTCATTTCTTCGCCATTATTTTCTTACTCTTATAATTTGTTAGCTCATTCTAGTTTCTATGGATTATTTTCAGCACATCTTGCTATACCATTGTCAGCAGATGGTATCTTTTCAAACATCAAAAGATACTAAACAGTAACCCTCTTCATATTTTAATCAGGGACTTAGTACCTAGTCCTCATCTATACCGCCTACACATAAGGTATTGGAATCTTTTTACTGCCCAATAACATTGATATTTTCAATTGGCTACCACTAGACACCTTATCACTCATCTTCTTCACATTTCATACAAGAGCATCAACAACATAACATCAATCTGGCACCTGGTGAAAGCAAATACTGTTACCTTCTTCAATAGTTTTAACCCCAGGAAGGACTTTTGAAAGGCCTTCTGCTTCCAACATCTCCAAAAAAGAAGGATATCGGCGAACATCCTGTCAATTGATAAAGTTCCAAGGATAACTAAACTGGAAACTGGAAAACAAACAAATTTAATATATGAAGTATCACCTGAACCTCAACCACCACACATTTGTTCACAAGAACCAAAGCTCCTGGCTCAATTCTAACCACAAAAGAAACCAATAAACTGATAAATTTTCAAATAAAGAAAACCGAACAACTTATCATCACAATAAACAAGACCTTAACAATAATATACACAATAATTAGCTTTCGGTGCACTAAAGATTCATGGAGCAACATCATGTATAAAACTTATATTAGCAATACCTGCTATGTTTACCGCTGGCACACCTTCCTTCAATTGTTTTCAGGCCATCTGCACAGAGTCCAAATATTAGATATAAATCTTTAGTCACGTAAACAACTCAGAAGTGAGAGACTGAAAGGAATATTTAAGTTACTTCTCAAAAAGACACATAAAAACAAATGATAATACCTTTTAAGAGTGAGAAGAAGGGTTCATGAACATGAAATTCATGAAATGTAGCCTTGAACATCTGACAAATGCAATAACAATTGACAAACACATGAAAGAAATGCTACGTAAAACATAATCATACTACAATTTCTCCACTTACATTTATCAGCTCAGTTCCCTTTTCCAGAATTAAGGTATTCCATTCATCTTCTTTCAGCTTTAAGGACATATCTTCACCGATAAGTTCCATTCTGTCATATGACTTTGAAAATGACCCAGAAATTATAGATTGGTACAAAGCTAAAGCCAGACGCTTGAATAAAGGATAGTGAGGCACTCCTTCGAAAGAGCCTGAAGTATTTATATGAAAATTAATGAATCTCCCTTTGAAGTAAAAGGAGAAAGATTGCAATTACACATTAGATTTTAATAAAATTTCAAAAATTACTTCTCTGTTTTAACTGTAATTGATGATTAAACAACAATGACACCATTTTCGATTCAAAAATCAAACTAGGAATGATGGGAGATGATAAATTACCAGTATCACAGCTAGGAGGAAGCAAAACGGTGTCGTTATCGGCTCTGAGAAGGCTGGAGCAGAAATCCTTGGAAAGGGATAAATCGAATTCTAGGGTTTCATTAAGATGAGAATGCAGAGTGAATTTCAGTAGTTCTTCTATGCGGTCTCTCACTTGCTCCATCTTCGCTGTCTGTTCTCACTTTTCCTTTCTAGCTTCTCCGTTTTCAGCTGCATGCAACTGATTTTCAAAAGGGATAACGTGATTTTTTCGCCCTGGACTTTTCAAAAGTAACAACTTTAGCCCCTAAACTTTTTTTGAGCCAATTTTGTCCCGAACGTTAATTTTATTGTTTGATTTTACCCTTGAACTTAAAGTTATAGTATAATTATACCCTTCCTGCTAACGATAGCACCACGTGGTTAACGGCGCAAATGCAAGCCAATCAAGTTTTGATATGTCAGCTTCCTTTCTCTTAGTGAAAAATACGGTCAGCAAAAAAAAATGCTACATGGATGCTTACGTGGCTACCTCAAATTAATGGATAAAAAAACTAAAAAACTAATGTTTAAAACAATTGAAGAACTCAGTACCTGTTGAAGTAGAAATCTATCGTAGCAAAGAAGAACTGCTAGGGCTAACTTGCTGGAAGACAACCTGCAATGTCTGTTGATGAAAGAAGTCAAGGCTCTCAAACATCCGAGACAAACCTAGTTTCGGACTATAAACCACGTTGTCGATGTGGTTTAGAGGTAGTAAGATTGATTTCAAAGTCAGCCTTGAATCCAGGAATAATGTATTTTAAATGCCCAAGAATAAGGGTAAGTAAATTTTATTTTGATATAAAATCATGTTGAGAGAGTTATATTTATGTTTTAGGAATTGCTAGACAAATAATAACTTGTGCAATATTTTTATGGATTTTTTACCAAAAATCTGTCGATGTTCATTCTCATATTATTGTAACATGATGAAGGGTGGATAGTGTAAGCTTTTCAAGTGGGAGGAGTCAATGAGAGAAGAAGAAAAAATTATGGAGTTCCAATTGGCAATTCAAGCCCTGCAAAATGAGAATAAGGATTTAAAGCTTAAGTGTGGGTCGCTTGAAATTGAAAAAGCTAACCTACAGAACCAGCTTGATTTATGGAGGATGAGTACTACTAAGGTTGCTCGAAAGATGAGGAAGATGCAAAACAAAGAGCAGTTATTCTTAAAAATTATTGGTTTTTTTTTTTGCTTTGTTATCATTGGCTACCTAATAGCCAAGCTGGTATGAGGGTTATGAGCTTTAGTTACTGCTTTTTGTTGCCATCTTATACAGAATTTAATCCAACACAAGATTCGTAGGCAAATATGTAATGATCACTTGTATTTTGTTTTTGTATTACAAAGTGTTAAATGATCACTTATACTTTGTAAGGATGGCATTACATATTTATGGACATAGTACTTGATATTGCTTAATGTTAATGTTGTGCTAGAAAAGTGCTTGATATTTAATCTTTTAAAGTGCTTGTCTTTCTAGTAGAAAAGGAACTATTATACAGCAGGACATGGGCTATTACATAGCATAACAGGATATTGAAACAACAAAACATGGAATATAAAACTTTGCTGCCATATATACACAATGTCAAGTTGATGTTCAACAAAAAACTGTATTACATATATATTTGTCCAAAATGATAATGTCAAGCTTTACAAAATGACAACCAAATTGTCCAAAATGACAATGTGAAGCTTTACAAAATGACAACTACGTTGTCCAAAATGACAATGTCAAGCTTTACAAAATGACAACTACATTTAATTTAAATCCCATCCAGATGATTCTTCTTCCTTTTCTTGATCTCCTTCTCCTGGATCAATGTAGAGGCAGTAACTGGATCCTTGCCCTTCCACTTCATTCGAATGGGTTTGAAGCCCAAACTTGTTGGCAATGCTGCACCAATGTGATCACCAACAAATCTAACCTTTCTTGTTCCAGTGGGCTTTCTAAAATGCATTCTTACTTGTAAACGGGCCTCCCTTTCATTAGGAATTGGTCATTTTGTTTGTGGATCCTCATCATGCAAAGGCTTAAAGAGAAAAAATATATATAAATATAGAAGGGACTATAAATACCGTTGTTAATGTACACACATGCATTAATATCTATAAAGTAAATTGCACAAAATAAAATAATAGAGTTTTGGGTCCACTAACCCTAAAGTCACATGCAAACTGATTTTCATCCACTTTTGCTTTTCCTTTGTCTTTTGAAATTGGTATTGATACCTTGCTATTTTGTGTTGCTGCCTTAGATCCATGAGGTGATAATCTCTCCCAACCAAATCATCACCTTTTTGAGTTTATTGTGGTGCATATCGAATTTCTTCTATTTCAGCACCTATACAATCATCCTCTTCAAATATTTTTTCTTCATCCATAAACTGTTCTTCAGATGCCAGATTATGTGATTCAACTCCCATGGCAGCAGATCTATCTAAATTTTGTTCGTGAACTACAGATTGTTAAAGATGAACTTGAGTATCCAAATCTATACATTTAATATGAATATCTGTTGTCCATGTGTGGGTTGAATCTTGCTAAAGATGTTGATTGTCTATGTCATTGAAAAAGTGGTTCACATGTATAAAGGTCCCATGCTCATTCTGGAATCGACCAAAAAATTTGGTTGTACCCCCTTCTTTTTAAGCATGATTTGAACTTTCCTGTACATTCACAAATCATTCTCAATTTTAGCCAAGATATGATAACAATATGAGCTGAAGAGTTAAAAATTTACCTTGTTACAGTTTCTGAGATTATGACTATCAGATCCGCATCTCGAGCAGGTAATAATTGTTCTTTTTCTTGATGCTTTCCAAGTTTCCTTTCTATGCGTGCTTTCATTCTTCTCTTTGATCCTATTAATCTTAGGTCTACCAATTTGCTTCGTAAGAGGTGGTGGTTCCATTGGCAATGCTTTAGATATTCTTTAGAAATTCCTACCCCTAACAGATTGCAGTTTGTGGAAATAAGCACATCTGTAAGTTTCTTTGTGATACAACATTGAAATTTCTTTCATTGGATCATTGTTGAGGTGTTGAAATGCTTTTATAGCATGAGGACATGGAATACCAATCATATCCTATGCATTGCATTTATATTTTCTGGAAATCAAATTAACAGTATGCCTATCCTCTCCTTCTGTAATCTCAAAACCATTATCACTATTGTACTTAACCCTGCAACCATGAGCAATTTTTAAATAATCCTTAAACAATAACATACACTTCAGAGACCAATCTTGTTTCTAGTTTTAACATCTTTCTGTAGCTCTACAAGCCTATTCATACACATTACCCTTATTTCTTTAAGCATTCCAATGATAGACCTTTTTCTTGGCTCCTTAATCCATGAATTGAAATACTGTGTAAAGTTATTATCCACTGTATCATTCTTACAGTTTGTTGTGAAGTATGCTCTGCACCATATTTGTAGAGGGTACTTTAGTAGAGTCCTTGCAGCCATCTTATTTATATTTCCTAACTTCTTCAAATTATCCTTAAACTCTTCTTCATGAGTACTCCAAGCAGACCACCATAACAATTTCTTAAACTGTCCACCTCTCTATTGTGAACACCAACTTGATTCAATATGCCAAACACAGAATCTATGACTTGATTTAAGTAACTTTGTTTTGTCTGCATCAATTAATCCCTGCAAGATGTATGTGTACAGTTCATTTCAATATCAAGTTGCATTAAATGAATAATTTAAGTCTAATTTAAAATTTGTACCTTTTGTATATTCGACATGAATTTGATTCCTTATCCCTTGTCCAAATCCAAACACTATCCTAGAAGCTCCATAAACCATCCCTAAGTCTTCTTAGTTTCATTTGGCATAATAGCCCAAGCAATACGATAAAAATGGTTCTGGCTATCTTGGCTTACAGCTATAAGCAATTGCCCTCTACATTTTCCACTCAAAAAAGTCCCATCCAATCCTATCAAAGGTCTACATCTTGTTTTGAACTCCAATTGTAATGCCTTAAAGCATACAAACATCCTATGGAGGACCCTTCTTCCCTCATGCATGGCATCCCGACTAATGTTTAAAACAATCCTACTTCCAGGGTTTGAATCCCTTAGCTCCTGAGCATATGCCTTTAACATGTTATAGTCCTTCTTATACAAACCCTCAAGTGATGTCAGTATTGTTAGTGTAAGCCCTAGCCCCAATATATTGTAATAAATACTTTAGTTAATAAATGAGGCATTTGTTTTATCTATTGTATTCCTGTGCATATCAATTGATAGAACTGTCCAAGAATGTTGTTTCAGTTTAAGTTATCATGTGTGAGGCACATGGTTGTAAGACCTTGAAACAAATGAGACTTCATTCTAAATATCCCTAGTCAGTCATTGTTATGGGAATAACAAATGAATTAAGACTAGTATGCTCTCTCTGATAAGTTGAGTTCTATCTTACGGATCATAAGGACAAGAGTATCAATCAGAGATCATAGATACATGTTTAGAACATGGTATCTGGATTAGATCCTTTCATGAGAACACTACATGGTATAAGTCATTTATGTGTTTCTCATATGCAAGTTTTGTATCGGAGTTCTTAGACCTAAAATCTCTATAAAACTCTTTATGAATTACTGTGTGCTTTAACATACACCTAACGTGCTCGTAACAGAGTGATAAGTATGGGTATGCATTGATTCATGTTAGAGAGCATGAGAGAAGTGAAGGTATTACCCCTCTCAATAAGAGAGAAAATATCATCGGCCACTTGATCAGTGAACTGAGAAGTGTATGACCATATCGAGATGAAATAATTAGTAATCATTATTCATCTGAGAGTTTAGTGTCACTGGAATATAAAGAAAGGAATTAATATATATAAGGATGACTAGTTTCATGCCTTATATTAATTCTGATATTTATGGGTAATGGACTATGCAAAATTGCATTAGGTCACTAAATTCCATATGCATTTTCATTTAATTTGGAATGCTATAATATCTTGCTAGAGAATATATATAGCCTTTGAATTAATTTATTAATTCATTGCCAACATTAAATGGACCTATAGAATCGCACACAAAGCATTGGGCTTAAAATATTTAAATAAAGTATTGGACATTAATTTGGACTTTTAATTAAAGTCAAATTAATATATGTAATGGACATTATAAATGCTATTGGACCTTGGCCCATGAGAGAGAGAAATTCAGCCCACATGGTTTAATTTCAATTAATTAAGTATCTTGTATTAATTAAGTTAATTGAGTATTAAATCCTAATGATATCTAAATCAAATTAAAATACTTAATTAAGAGATGATATAGCCGAAATTCCAAGATTAAATACTAAGGAAATTTCGGCACATGTGAATTTCCAAATTAAGTGATTAATTTGATTATAATGTCTTATGTTTTATCTTGGATTAAATCAAAAGAATTTGAATCAATATATATTACTTGTTTTAAGGAAGTGATTAATGCTAAAATAAATTATATTGAGGTAGTGGATTTTAGATTAATCACTTACAAAATTAGACGATATATATTGATAGAGAAAAAATGGAAAACTCGAGATTTTTGATGGTTTTGGCGTGAACTTCTCTCTCTCTCACACAAAATTCTTTTGGCCAATTTTCACAAGGAGAAAGGATTGTTCCTCATTCTCTTGTGTTCTTGGGCATTAATAGCACCTAAAAGAAGTGCAAGATCAAGTCTTGTAGCTTCAATCTATTGCCATTACACAATACTTTAAAAGAGAGCTAGCAATCTCGATTTTTAAGCCATCTTTGCTAGTGTGTGTGTGAGAATAGAGAGGAGTGACATAAAGGCTATTCCTTGGCATTGGTGATCAAGATCTAAGGTGGATAAATTCATCTTAGTTGCTGGTCATCACCAAATTCAAGTTTTAAAAGGCATATAAAGTTGTAAGTTTTTAAAAACCCTAAAATTGCATGTTTCGTTTTTTCGCTGCATGATTACCATGAACATATCATGTCATATTCCATCAGTGGTATCAGAGCCTAAACATACTTATTTTAGTGCTTTAGATGCATGAAATAATTAATCAAAAATCGTTATTCTAAATACATGCAATGCTTAAATTTTCTGTTTTGAGTTTTTTGCATTGTTTTGGTGTAAAAATGATTTTAATTGATTAGATAGGTATTATAATTAATATGACATGTTAATATACTGTCCTAAGATGTTCTAGGAGCTGTTAATGGTCGGATTTAATTGATAATACTTGATGGTACATGTTAATATTAAAACTAGGTGCTAGTTGGCATGTTAATTGTTAGTTTAACAACTAGTTTTCAATATTAAATGTAAAAACGATTTTGGCATGTTTGTAAGTGATTTTTAAAGATTAATTATCAGGTCTGGACATATTTTAAATTTGGTTTTAATTCTGGTCCATGACAATTTAATTGATTAATTTTAAAATCACTTAAAACTACGACTAGTTTGTCTTTGTTACATGTTTAATCAACATTGTTTGTTTTGTTTTGATTAAAATGGTAAAAACACATTTAGATCAGATTGGTACAGAATATTAAATCAATATTTATGACCTTATTTAAATTATTAAATGACTCATAAAATTGATTTAAGTATTTGTGCATTTTTGTGACATCACATAAGCATTAACTACAAAAAAACTGCAGATTAGCGACGCCGCGACGAACAGTCGCTAATAGGCCAGTCGCAAATATATTAGCGACGGATTACAAATTCAATCGCTAATTTAGCGACGAAAATAAAATGTTATATTTCGTTACTAATTTATATTCGTAATTAGTCGCGAATTATAATAATATTTAGCGACTAAATTTTCCGTCGCTAAATTAAAATTTAGTGTAAAGTTTAGCGACGAAATATTTGTCGCTAATTTAGTCGCTAATTGTTTCCGAAATTATATATTTACATATTAGCGACAGTTTTCTGTAGCAAATCTGTCGCTGAATTATTAATTGAATTTTTCTTTTGCTGTATTTTAAAATTTTAATCCTGTATACAAAGATCGTTATTTACTTATTTTCAACCTGTAAACAGCAATGATCTCACACATATAAATATATATTGATTCCAAATCAAAATATGTTCCAAAATACACATATATAGATATAATAATTTGAAACATTACATAATATTATCCTTAATCTGTCATAAAATAATAAAATAACAAATATTATTGTACTAATTAGCATCTGTAATAAGAATGTATGTACAAAAACAATATATTCAAAAAAAAAAGAAAGATAATTTCTTCGTGCAAGAGTTGCAGCAATGCCACTAGCAACCACTCCCACAGTTACAGCAATGCCAATGCCAATTATACCATCTGTGAAAAAAAATAATAATAATAACCAACTCCACCAAAAGATCAACAACATTATTATTGAGACTGGGTTTTGGCCACATGAAATAAGACCAAATAACAGCACCCATAAACAAGCTATGCCTTTCGTGAAACAAGAATCAATTGCCTATTGTCATTTAGATCGAGAACAGACATCCAGGCTATGAGCCTATTTTATAAACCAACTTGACTGCACTAAATTGTGGTGTTTCCTGTCCAACTAAACAGCCTCATCTATGTCTTCATCTCAAGCACATAAACTTGATATTTCATAAGCCAATTCATCAATGAAGATATTTATTATGATTCATGAGCCATTATCAGAAAAGGAATTTTGACTTCATATGATTACAAATCAAGTAGATCAATTAAGTAGCTTTTTTGGGTACTCTTGTCCTTTGCTAATAGGAATGCAAAAACTCATTACGGCTTTAAGAATAAAGTCAATCTTAGGAAGAAGCTCCTATGGAAGAACAATACAAGATAAAAATCATGAGGATTATAAGGCAAAATTCTTTAACACTCAGAGCTGCACCACCTCTAGAATCCCCATCTAGCTTTGTTAAAATGGCACCCGTAATTCCAATTTCAAGATTAAAGGCTATAACCAAAGCTGTGAATTTAGAAAGAAAAGGAAAAAAATTGATAAGGTATTTTCTAAAAGTAGTCATAATTGTAGTTGAGAGTATTTGTCATTATAGGACAAAGGTTGTGGTACTGGAATCATGATGGATGCATGGACAGACCAAACTTGGACGGTGTAACACAAATAAATACTTGTAATAACTAAACAACGAGGCATAGCTATATTTGACAATTTTTAGTTTCTTGAACATCTTAAATTGAAAGATAATTAATATCAGAAATAATATAGAAACAACACTAAAAAATATAATGCACTGCTCATACGTGCATTGGCTGCTTTACGAAATGAAAACACAACACTACTTTTTCCTATTTAATATGCAAAATATACAGAATTATATGTCAACTGTATAAAAGAGATCTCCTTTCCATAAAAGAATTTATTGATGGATAGAAAAAAATAGAGCAGAAGCTTATAAAAGAGAAATAGTCATATGTCTCATGCAAGCCACAGATTGACATAGATATTTATGCTTTTTATGTGTTGTCAAAAGACTATGGACATTAATTCCTTTCACATGCATTATGATTTGCAAAAATTTATCCCAATTAAAATGTATAGTGTCACCCATACAGATGCATCCATGATAATTGTACATCACCCTTATAATCCAATTACGACTATATTATAATTATTTTAAGGTTATACCTTGTTTTACGAATTAGAATATATACCTATTAGCCTTTAGGTTCACACTTAACTAAGAACATCATCCAGTAGTGGTTGCACTCCCTGCAGAAAATTTCAAAGTACAAGAAGACAACACCAAAAATGAGAAAGCATTTTATGACTGATAATGCACATTTGACTCAAAGACACAAAACAATAAAAGTACCTTGTTTTTATATGCTCTTGTAGATAATAGTTTCTTGCAAAAAACAAGTACAAATAAAGTTTAGATGATAACAAAGAGCAGAAGTACTGAATAAGCAGTAACACCCTGTAATGGAATGGTGGCTATAATCTCACACAAGAAATAAAATGCTCAATAGTAGGTGAAGCACATTAATATGAAGTACAAGAAGAATAGATACCATATAAAATTAGCAGCATCCCATTCAAAACATCCCCGCTGTAACTTGCAGCACGAAAAGAGATGTTATTTCAATCAAGCTTTTTAAGCTATGATATAGCAATAATTCTGTCCAAGATTCCAATTTATTACAAAGAAAGGAGGAGAAGACTTAGAAAATTAAATGGTAGGGACTGCATTTAAAACTTGTTTGATAAAAATAGGAAACAAGTTCAACTTTCTTAACCATTAATTTTAGGCTAAATATTTACTAATCAACAATCCACAATTTAGAATGCAAGCATGCTTACCAATTGATAAGAAAAATTCAACTTATTATAAACTATCTGATAAAATTGATTTCATGATTTGAATTCTAAATTCAAATTTTACTAACCCTTCGAACGGGCTCCACGATGGTTTTGTCATTGCCATATCCAAGACTGCACACCCAAGGCTCCATATATCAATAGCAAGATTACAGCCATTCGAATTCCTTATGACCACTTGAAAACAATGAATGCAATTAAGGGAAATTAATTGGAAATAATAAAGAAAGCAGAGTTGAAGAAAAGGAGGTTAAGTTGATGTTTGTTTAATTTCAAGAATATTCAAACATCAAGACCCCCAATGAACTTGTAAACTATCTATTATGTCATGTTTGAAATAAGAAATAAATTTCAAGGAACTAAAAGAAATAACAACACTTAATACATATTTGTCCCATAGCCCTGATACACATAGCATCATCTAAAAAATAACACAGCATCATCCAGCATATATTAATTAAAAGTTAAATTACGAGAAAGTAAATAGACAAACATGAACATCGACTGAAAGTTATCAAGAACACTCAGCATAGAGATAAGTCCCATAGCCCTGATACACACAACATCATGACAATAAGCTTTGCACTCAAGCAATCATACATTTGCATGAGAAACAAATCCAGATCACACATGGTCAAATTTTTTAGCAAAAAAAAAATTCACATTAGAAAGTCTTCTTAAAACACATAGAAGTGAAATTTGCAACTCATATTATTATCATCTATTGATTCAAAATATTTTCACCGTATAGTCAGATTTTAGTGTAGGGCACCATAATAAGATCCAACCTTATATATATATATATATATATATATATATATATATATATATATATATATATATATATATATATATATATATATATATATATATTACACCAATCAAACACATATAAGATCAAAGGAGTTCCCAAACCTGTTAGTCGAATTTGCTACGATCTGGCTGTCATCATGCTCGTCGGACCGGTCACCGGAGACTCACCGGAAGGATACCAAAGCCTTCCACTGGTAGATCAAGGCACCGGCAACTTTCAGGCGATGTTCACGCGCCCCAACGCTGCCATCATTTATCGGGATTGGAGCTTGAAGATCCCACCCTCACCATCGCCGATCTCCCTGCTGCTGGCGAGTGGGGAGGAGCGGCAGCAACTGGAGGAGCCACCTCAGCCTCGAGATCCCATCGATGCCATCAGTCCCTTCCACTGCCAACGGGAAACGCCGAAAAGAAGAGAGAAAAGGGAGCTAGATGGTGATAAATAAATCGAATGGAAAGAATCACCGGAGAACGGCGACGCTAGCGGAGGACTGGAAGCGGCGGCGACGATCTGCGCCCCTTCGCCGGAGTCGAGCAGCGACGGCCAAGGGACAACCATCACCGCCTCTCCCGTTCCCGATTCTCCCTTCCCCGATTTTCCCATCTTCTTTTTTTTTATTTCTTTCTTTCTTTTTCCCTTCCTCCCCTCTAAACCACAAATCAACCTTCTTTATTAGAACCCACTATTTCTCTTTAAAATTCAACCACACATTCCTTTTTTTTTTAAATCTCACCTTTTAACATTATTATTATCATTATTATTATCATCTTATATAAATTTTCAAAATATGTTTTAATTAAGAATGAAAGAATGAGCCTAAGGTTTTTAATTGGGATATTTATAATCGATGTTAAATATGTAAATATTTAGAATATAGGGATATTTTAGTAATTAAATATAGGAATATTTAAGTTTATAAATTTTAATTTATATTTCTATATTTAATTTAATTTTCATAAATTGATTAAAATAATAAAGTTAATTAAAAAGACCACCATGAGCCAGAGATTTTCTCAAAACTAGCAGCAATAAAAATCGGATCGATTTATTTATTATTCGAATAATTTAAAAATTGGGGCATTACAAAGGGTTACCATTCTTAAAATACAAAAATGTCCCTGCCAATCTTCACCCTTTTGTCTTTATATTCAATGAATGTTTGGTAAACATATAATTAAAATTTTTAATAATTAATATTTGATCAAAATTTTAACAAAATAAAAATATCTCATTTAAAATTTTTCAGAATTATTTTAAATGAGATAATAAATTTTATATTATTATTTTACAAATCTTTTTTTTTATTAATCTGCATAATGTAATTATAAAATAAATATAACAATTAATTTATTATTATTATTAAAAATGTAAATTTTCTAAATAAATAAGTTTATATTTTGGGATAATTGATAAAAAAAATTATTAAAAATGTAAATCTTCTAAATAAATAAGTTCAAAAAACAGATCAAGTATTCACATATTGAACTCACTTCAAATCTCTCTCGATTCTGCTATACTGAAAAATACATCACTGATATAATAATTCATATTTTAGATTAACAAAAATTATAGAAAACTAAAGCTTCTATAAAGTATAGGAATAGAAACGTCTTTACTTATACTCTAAATAAAAATAAAATTTATCCAAAAAGAATCAATAACCTATTTTTCGCAACAAAAGCTGAACTTACAGACCTTAAAAACTAATCTTCACCGTTCAAAATTAACAAAAAGGAGTTTTGAACGTACTCACCAAAAATTAGGCCGATCTAACGGCAAATAATTTTTCGATCGTCTTCACATACAAAATTGGTTATTATGTAAAAAATCCAGAAAATAGCTTCTTTTTTGCAACAAACACTGAACTTACAGATCTTAAAAACTAATCTTCACCGTCCAAAAATAACAACAAGGAGTTTCAAATGTACTCACCAAAAATAATGCCAATCTATCGGCAAATAATTTTTCGATCGTCTTCGTATACAAAACTGGTCATTACGTAAAAAATCCAGAAAATGGCCTCTTTTTTGCAATAAAAACTGAACTTACAGATCTTAAAAACTAATCTTCACCGTTCAAAATTAACAAAAAGGATTTTTGAACGTACTCACCAAAAATCAGGCCAATCTAACGGTAAATGATTTTCCGTTAATCTTCGTATACAAAACTGGTCATTACGTAAAAAATTCAGAAAATAGCCTCTTTTTTGCAACAAAAAATAAACTTACAGACCTTAAAAACTAATCTTCACCGTTCAAAATTAACAAAAAGGAGTTTTGAACATACTCACCAAAAATCAGGCCAATCTAACGGCAAATGATTTTTCAATCGTCTTCGTATACAAAACTGGTCATTACGTAAAAAATCCAAAAAATAGCCTCTTTTTTGTAATAAAAACTGAACTTACGGACCTTAAAAACTAATCTTTACCATTCAAAATTAACAAAAAGAAGTTTTGAACGTACTCACCAAAAATCAGGCCGATCTAACGGCAAATACTTAACCTTTGAATCTTTACTTACACTATTCTTTATAAAAGCTGTTCAATTTGTATTTGAAGATCCAACCAAACCGTAAATATGCAGATTCAAATGGGATATTTGGATTTATCAAATAATATCTTAACTTATTTGTTAATCTGGATGTTTAGAATTTCAAAGCCATTTCTCCATTTTCAAATTAGTAAGTTTACTCAGTCTTCCATAACACTCAATTAGGTAACCGCGGTAGTGAAGTTAAATGGTAAGGATGAGTTTAGATGGAGCTTTAAACATTTAGAAAAATAATAGAAATAAAATTGAAAAGTGTGTGTGTGTGTGTGTATATTAGAAAATTTATTCATTTAGAAAAATAATAGAAATTAAATTGAAGAAATTAAATTAGAAAATTTATTCATTTTGACTTGTATGAGTTTAAGTCTTGGATTGAACTCTATTGTATTATTCAACTAAATAATAAATTAAGCTTAAAATCATATACGCATTAAATTGAAACGGTAGAGAGATGTGGCGGAAGAGAAAATGTTATTTTTATATGTAGGGTAAATTTTTGAAATTACTAAAATGCCCCTATCAATTTTCATCATTTTATCCTTGTATTCAAGGATAATTTTATAAATATATATTTTAAATTTTTTAATAATTTAAAATTTGCTCAAAATTTTAACAAAATAAAAATAAATTATAAATTTTTCATAATCATTTTAAATGAAATAATAAACTTTATATTATTATTATATAAATATAAATATTTATTATTTTCATAATATGACTATATAATACTTATAACAATTATTTTATTATTATTATTAAAATATAATTTTTTTAAATAAATAAGTTTATATTTGGGGATAATTGATAAACAAATCAATTTAATTCCTAATAATTTAATATTTGATTTAAATTTTTTAAAATAAAAATAAATTACAAATTTTTTTATTATTATTTTGAATGAAATAATAAAATTTATATATATTTATTTTTATTAATCTTGAACACGCAAATATATAATAATCATAACAATTAGTTTATTATTATGATTAAAAATGTAAATTTTCTAAATAAATAATATTAGATTTTGGTATAACTGGTAAAAAATTATTACCAACTTATAAAATAATTTATAATTTTCTGTTACAAAAGAAAATATTCATTTTATATGGTGTATATTAAAATTACTTGAAATTATACATAAACCATGAGAGTGAAATTTAAAAACTTATTTTTTAATTTATTTGCGACAGATTAGCGACTAAATACTTCCGTCCCTAATCGTATTACAGCAACAAAATACTAATTAGCGACAGATGTATTTCCGTCGCTAAGCCATCGCAAAAAAGGCACTAAATTTTCCCGCTAAAATTAGCGACTAAAATTTTAGTCGCTAAAATTTCTGGAAATAATTTCCTGAATAAAAAATTTTAAAATTTAGCGACGGAAATAATTGTCGCTAATTCCGTCGCAAAACAGGGCGCGTACTCTTCCCGCCAATAATTAGCGACTGTTTATTAATTCCGTCGCTATTTCATCGCAAAAAATAGTAAATATCATTCTGGCAACGCAATTGTAAAATAGTCACTAATCCGTTGCAAAATTAGCGACGGAAATTTTGCCGTCGCTAATTTAATCGCTAATTGACAGTTTTTAAACAACTAGTTTTGTTGTTTGTTTGTTTTTATATGCATGCCGTGTATCATATATATATTCTTCATGATTTTGTATTTTAATTCATGTTGGTACATATTATATGTATTTTTAATGTTTATGGGCTATATGACATAAAATTAAAAATGGTAAAATTGAAAATTATACTAGAGTTGATTTATAGCACAAATCTAACTAGTTTGTGTTTTGGGCTTTTAAGAGAACTTATTCAATAAGAGGATTTAGTCCATTGGGCTTCGGCCTAGGCCCATCATAGGGTCATCTCTTAAAGGTTCAAGTACACAATTTTCATTAATGGGCTTGGCTAATTTAATTAAAATTGGACTTTATTTGATCAATGAATATTATGTATATTTATTTGCTTGTTTGGTGTGATGAATGGATATGCATGGTGCATTCATGGGCCCTGATTTTTTGTAATTAAATATGGCCTGCGAGCCTTTATATTTTATTGTAAAAGTTTTATTTATTTCTTAGAATAGAATATACTTGAAGACTTTGTAAATCAAGACGAAGCCCACCGGAGTGGAGAAGCCAAACTCGAAGATTCTTATGTAATAGTATAGAATCTTAGTTATAGGTTTTTGGGTCCATGTTTGTCATGCTTTACTTTATACAATTATATATATATGCATGCTATGAATGGATGACAAAGCGCATGCCATGTAAGCCGTAATAAAAATGAATTCCTAAAATAGTAAGTCACAAAGTTGCCTTCCTAATTCGAAACATATCAAGGCATTGATCATCGGTCACGTAGACTAGGAGTCCTATATGCACCCGATTATCTTTGTGAGGCATGGGTTGTGAATGTAGGTTGGACTTAACATGGGAAGGGATGCCCGGACCTAGGCAACTAATAAATGGATTTGTGCTATAACATCTTAAGATGTTAGCCCATTTGATCCAAAAGTCATGTACGAGACATGATTGGAGTTTTTCTACCTAAGTAACTTAACTTGTTAGGTATACAAGCTCAGTTTGACTAATAAGTTGTTGTGAAAAGTGGATCTTGGCCCACATTAAATTACTAATGCGAGTTATTTAAAGGGATATTAATTCGGTTTATGGGATTATAAATAAGACCTCATTTAATCTTGCTAAATTTTATTGTAGATTGAAAATGGCATCTTCAAACAACAATTTCTCATTGCGATCGGTCCTTGAAAAGGACAAATTGAATGGCACCAATTTCATAGATTGGTCTCGAAACGTAAGAATAGTTCTTAAGCAAGAGAAAAAGTCGTATGTTTTGGATGCACCCTTGCCTGAAGAACCTGGTAGGAATGCCTCTGCGGTTTAAAAGGAAACTTTTGAAACCAAGAAGAGCGACTCCAATGATGTGACCTGTCTTATGCTAGCCACTATGGTGCCTGACTTGTAAAAGCAATTTATGGACCAAGAGGCTTATGCGATCATGGTGCACCTTAAGGAGATGTTCCAAGAGCAAGCTCATCACAAGAGGTTCGTGACAACAAAGGCATTAATTTCTTGTAAGATGGTTGCGGGTACTCCTGTTAGTACCCATGTACTCAAGATGAAAGGGTATCTTGATACTCTTGAGAAGCTTGAGGTACAAGTGCCAAAGGAATTGGCCACTGACTTGATCTTAGGATCATTAACTGATGATTATGATCCATTTGTAATGAATTATAACATGCATGCAATGAACAAATCAGTTGCTGAGCTTCATGGGATGCTTAAGAATGCTGAAGAGATCATTCAAAAGACCAATCCCATATTGATGGTTCAAAAGGGCATTAAGAAGGGACCCGTTAAGGGAAAAGGAAAGGGAAAGGCAAAACCCAAGAATGAACTGGCTCGGTTCAAGTCAAGTGGGAGTGCACCTCAGGCCCAATCCAAGCCCAAGGCACAGAAGCTCAAAGAGAGTGAGAGCACTTGCTTCCAGTGCAACAAAGTAGGGCATTGGAGGAAGAATTGCGCTCTCTTCAAGGAAGAACAAAAAAAGAATGGAGATAAGGCATCCAGTTCTGGTATTTTTGTTGTTGAAATTAACCTTTCTATTTCTACCACTTGGGTATTGGATACCGATTTTGATTCTCACATTTGTTTAAATGTGTAGGGGCTAAGAAATAGGCGGTTACTTGGGAAGAATGAAGTGGACCTCCGTGTGGGGAATGGAGCACGAGTTGCTGCCATGGAGATAGGCGCCTATCAACTCACTTTACCTTCTGAACTTTGTTTAGTTTTAAAAAATTGTTATTATGTGACTGCTATGAGCAGAAACATTATTTTAGTTTCTTGTTTGGATTTGGATGAATTTGATTTTGTTATTAAAAATGGCAATACTCATATTCGTCGCCAAGGCATTTCTTATGGCAATGTCATGTTGCAAAATGGCCTTTATATCCTTGATCTACAAAACAAAGAGTCCATATACAACATTAATACAAAAAGGCTTAAATCAAACAAATTGATCCCTACTTACTTTTGGCATTGTCGTTTAGGGCATGCAAACGAAAAACGCATTTCCAGACTCCACAAAACTGGAGTGCTTGGGTCATTCGACTTAGAGTCTTATGATATATACGAGCCATGTTTGCATGAAAAAATGACAAAGAGTCCTTTTAATAAGAAAGGTGAGAGGACTAATGGCTTATTGGAACTAATACATACCGATGTATGTGGACCATTAAGTACGCAAGCTAGAGGTGGTTTTAGCTACTTCGTGACGTTCACAGATGACTTCAGTAGATATGGCTATGTCTATCTAATGAAGTACAAATCTAAAACCTATGAGAAATTCAAAGAATTTAAGAACGAAGTAGAAAAATAACTTGGCAAAAGTATAAAAGCCATTCGATCAAATCGAGGTGGCGAATAATTAAGCCAAGAGTTTGACAGTCATTTAAAAGAGTGTGGTATTATTTCACAGGTCACTCCTCCTAGAACACCACAATGGAATGGTGTGTTCGAAAGGAGAAATCGAACTCTATTGGACATGGTTCGATCTATGATGAGTCAAGCAAATCTTTCTATCTCTTTTTGGGATTATGCATTAGAAACTGCTGTGTTTTTACTAAACCGTACTCCAACTAAAGTAGTTAAGAAGACACCATACGAGGTATGGACTGGAAAAGAACCCAATATGTCATTTCTCAGGATTTGGGGCTGTGAAGCACATGTTAAGAAATTAACATCTGACAAACTAGAGTCTAAATCCACTGTCTGCTTGTTTGTGGGTTATCCCAAAGAAACAAAGGGATACTACTTTTACTCACAAGTTGAAAATAAAGTATTTGTTGCTCGCAAGGCTATTTTCTTGGAAAAGGAGTTTCTTCTCAAGAAAAACAGTGGGAGTAAAGTAGAACTTGGAGAAATTCAAGCGCCACAAACTCCTATAGAGGATGAGTTGGAAGTGGGATCAAGTTCACAACCAGTTGTGGAACACAAACCCATTACACAAGAGCCTAGAAGGTCTGGTAGGGTACGTCGGGAGATTGAGAGATACGGATTTCTAATCACCGATAGTGACACTATTGAGTTAGTAGATCATGAGGATCCTACTACCTATCGAGAAGCTATTGAGAGCCCAGACTCAGAAAATTGGCTTGAAGCCATGAAATCCGAGATGCAATCAATGTACGATAACTAGGTTTGGACCTTAGTTGATCCACCGGAAGGTGCTAAGGTAATTGAATGCAAGTGGCTATTTAAACTCAAAGTTGATAAGACCTACAAAGGTAGACTAGTAGTAAAAGGTTTTCGACAAACTCATGGTGTAGATTATGACGAGACCTTTTCGTCTGTAGTCATGCTCAAGTCCATTAGGATCTTGCTTACCATAGCTGCATATCATGATTATGAGATATGGCAAATGGATGTCAAAACTGCTTTCCTCAACGAAAATTTACTTGAGGATGTGTATATGACACAGCCTGAGGGTTTTTTCAATCCCAAGCATCCTAAGAAGGTTTGCAAGCTTCAAAAATCCATTTATAGATTAAATCAAGCATCCCAAAGTTGGAATCTTCATTTTGATGAGGCTGTCAAAGAATTTGACTTCATCAAGAACGAAGATGAGCCTTATGTGTACAAGAAGGTTAGTGAGAGCATAGTAGTATTTCTGGTCCTATATGTGGACGACATCCTTCTCATTGGGAATGACATTCCTGTTAGTGTAAGCCCTAGCCCCAATGCATTGTAATAAAACACTTTGGTTAATAAATGAGGCATGTGTTTTATGTATTGTATTCCTGTGCATATCAATAGATAGAACTATCCAAGAATATTGTTTCAGTTTAAGTTATCATGTGTGAGGCACATGGTTGTAAGACCTTGAAACAAATGAGACTTCATTTTAAATATCCCTAATCAGTCATTGTTATGGGAATAACAATGAATTAAGACTAGTATGCTCTCTCTAATAAGTTGAGTTTTGTCTTACGGATCATAAGGACAAGAGTGTCAATCAGAAATCATAGATACATGTTAAAGAACATGGTATCTGGATTCGATCCACTCATGAGAACACTACATGGTATAAGTCATAAGTGTTTCTCATATGCAAGTTTTGTATCAGAGTTCTTAGACCTAAAATCTCTATGAAACTCTTTATGAATTACTGTGTGCTTTGACATACACCTAACGTGCTCATAAAAAAGTGACAAATATGGGTATGCTTGGGTATACATTGATTCATGTTAGAGAGCATGAGAGAAGTGAAGGGATTACCCCTCTCTATAAGAGAGAAAATATCATTGGCCACTTGATCAATGTATGGCCATACCGAGATGAAATAATGAGTAATCATTATTTATCTGAGAGTTCAGTGTCATTGGAATATCAAGAAAGGAATTAATATATATAAGGATGACTAGTTCCATGCCTTATATTAATTTTGATATTTTAGGGTAAGGGACTGTGCAAAATTGCATTAGGTCACTAAATGCCATATGCATTTTCATTTAATTTGGAATGCTATAATATCTTGCTAGAGAATATTTATAGCCTTTGAATTAATTCATTAATTCATTGCCAACATTAAATGGACCTATAGGATCGCATATAAAGCACTGGGCTTAAAATAATTAAATTAAGTATTGGGCATTAATTTGGGCTTTTAATTAAATTCAAATTAATGTGTGTAATGGGTTATAAGATTGCTATTGGATCTTGGCCCATGAGAGAGAGAAATTCAGCCCATAAGGTTTAATTTCAATTAATTAAATGTCTTGTATTAATTTAATTAATTGAGTATTAAAGCCTAAAAGACTTATGATCAAATTAAATCACTTAAATAGGGATATTAGTGGCCGAAATTCCTAGAGAAAAATTAAAGGAATTTTGGCACATGTATTATTTAATTAAGTGGTTTATTTGATTTATATGTCTTATCTTTTTATCTTTGATTAAATCAAAGGAGTTTTTATCAATATATATTACTTATTTTAATTAAGTGATAAAGGCTAAGATTATTTATCTAGAGGTAGTAGATTTTACATTTATCACTTAAAAAATAAATTGATATATATTGAATGAGAGAGAAAAAGAAAACCTAGTCTTTCCTTTGGTTTTGGCGTGAAAATCATCTCTCTCAAGATTTTTCTTTTGGCCGAATTTCTCAAGAAGAAATAAACTCCTTCATTCTCTTGTGTTCTTGGATGTCTAAAGCATCTTAAAGAAGTATAAGATTAAATCTTGTAGCTTAAACCCATTGCAAATACACAATACTTAAAGTGAGAGCTATCAATCTCAATTTTAAGCTATCTTTGTGATTGTGTGTGTGAACATAAAGAAGAGTGGCGTAAATGCTGTTCTTTTGGCATTGGTGGAGAGGATCAAAGGTTGATATATCCTTCTTGATTGTTGGTTATCGTTAAAACCAAAATATTAAAGTGCATCTTAAGTTGTAAGTTCTACAACCCTAAAATTGCATGTTTCGTTTCTTGCTTTGGAATTGTATGGTATGTATGATAAAAATTTTTATTTTTCCGCTGTGCTATCATCACATTCATACCATGTCATATTCCATCAATTCCAACATTGCAAAAGGTTAAGCAATGGTTGAAAAAATGTTTCTTAATGAAAGACTTAGGTGAAGCCGAGACAATACTTGGTATTCGAATCTATAGAGATAGATCGAATCGGCTTTTGGGACTAAGTCAAGAAAAGTACATAGATAAAGTACTAAAATATTTTAGTATGGGAGACTCAAAGAAAGGGTACATACCTTTGGCTTTGGGAGTTCCTTTAACTAAATAACAATACCCTAAAACAAAAGAGGAAAGGGACAACATGAGTAGAATCCCATATGCATTTGCTATTGGATCTATCATGTACGTTATGTTATGTACTAGGTTGGATGTTGCTCATGCACTGAGTATAACCCGTAGGTTTCAGCAAGACCCTGGTGAGAAGCACTGGTCTGCTGTAAAAGGGATTCTAAAGTACCTGCGAAGGACTAAGGATCACTTCTTGGTGTATGGTGGTCAAGAAGAGCTCGTCATACAAGGTTATACCGATACTGCTTTTCAGACCAGCACTCAGGATTCTAGATCGCAATCTGGATTCATTTTTATTTTAAACGGTGGTGCTGTCTGCTGGAGAAGCTCGAAGCAAGAGACCGTTGCCGACTTAACCATAGAATTTGAGTATATTACAACAAGTGAGGCTGCAAAAGAGGCTGTTTGGATTAAAAATTTTATTTCTGGATTAGGAGTGGTCCCAAGCATCCTAGATCCATTAGAAATTTTTTGTGACAACAATGGGGCCATTGCACAGGCCAAGGAGCCTCGGTCATACCAAAAATCCAAACACATACTCAGGAGGTACCACCTAATTAGAGAAATCATTGATCGTGGGGACATCAAGGTTAGCAAGATAGCAAGTGAAGACAATGTAGCAGATCCTTTGACGAAATAGTTGCGTCCAAATCTGCACGAAGCTCATTTGAGAGCATTCGGTCTTAGGGCTATGCCTAATTGGGACTAGTGCTAGGGGGAACTTGTTAGTGTAAGCTCTATCCTCAATACATTATAATAAAACACTTTAGTTAATAAATGAGGCATTTATTTTATTTATTGTATTCCTGTGCATATCAATTGATAGAACTGTCCAAGAATGTTGTTTCAGTTTAAGTTATCATGTGTGAGGCACATGGTTGTAAGACCTTGAAATAAATGAGACTTCATTCTAAATATCCCTAGTCAGTTATTGTTATGGAAATAACAAATGAATTAAAACTAGTATGCTCGCTCTGATAAGTTGAGTTTTGTCTTACGAATCATAAGGACAAGAGTGTCAATCAGAGATTATAGATACATGTTTAGAACATGATATCTGGATTAGATTCATTTATGAGAACACTACATGGTACAAGTCATAAATGTTTCTCATATGCAAGTTTTGTATCGGAGTTCTTAGACCTAAAATCTCTATGAAACTCTTTATGAATTACTGTGTGCTTTGACATACACCTAATGTGCTCGTAATAGAGTGATAAGTACGAGTATGCTTGTGTATGCATTGATTCATGTTAGAGAGCATGAGAGAAGTGAAGGGATTACCCCTCTCAATAAGAGAGAAAATATCATCGGCCACTCGATCAGTGAACTGAGAAGTGTATGGCCATACCGAGATGAAATAATGAGTAATCATTATTTATCTGAGAGTTCAGTGTCACTGAAATATCAAGAAAGGAATTAATTTATACAAGGATGACTAGTTCCATGCCTTATATTAATTCTGATATTTATGGGTAGGGGATTATGCAAAATTGCATTAGGTCACTAAATGCCATATGCATTTTCATTTAATTTGGAATGCTATAATATCTTGCTAGAGAATATATATAGCTTTTGAATTAATTTATTAATTCATTGCCAACATTAAATGGACCTATAGGATCGCACACAAAGCATTAGGCTTAAAATATTTAAATAAAGTATTGGGCATTAATTTGGACTTTTAATTAAAGTCAAATTAATATATGTAATGGGCATTATAAATGCTATTGGACCTTGGCCCATGAGAGAGAGAAATTCAGCCCACATGGTTTAATTTTAATTAATTAATTATCTTGTATTAATTAAGTTAATTGAGTATTAAATCCTAATGATATTTAATTCAAATTAAAACACTTAATTAAAAGATGACATAGCCGAAATTCCAAGATTAAATACTAAGGGAATTTCGGCACATGTGAATTTCCAAATTAAGTGATTAATTTGCTTATAATGTCTTATGTTTTATCTTGGATTAAATCAAAAGAGTTTGAATCAATATATATTACTTATTTTAAGGAAGTGATTAATGCTAAAATAAATTATATTGAGGTAGTGGATTTTAGATTAATCACTTACAAAATTAGACGATATATATTGATAGAGAAAAAAATGGAAAACCCGAGATTTTTGATGGTTTTGGCATGAACTTCTCTCTCTCTCACACAAAATTCTTTTGGCCAATTTTCACAAGGAGAAAGGATTGTTCCTCATTCTCTTGTGTTCTTGGGCATTAATAGCACCTAAAAGAAGTGCAAGATCAAGTCTTGTAGCTTCAATCTATTGCTATTACATAATACTTTAAAAAGAGCTAGCAATCTCGATTTTTAAGCCATCCTTGCAAGTGTGTGTGTGAGAATAGAGAGGAGTGGCGTAAAGGCTATTTTTTGGCATTGGTGATCAAGATCTAAGGCGGATAAATTAATCTTAGTTACTGGTCATCACCAAATTCAAGTTTTAAAAGGCATCTAAAGTTGTAAGTTTTTAAAAACCCTAAAATTACATGTTTCGATTCTTGTCATTGAATTATTTGGCATGTATGATCGATTTTATCGTTTTTCTGCTGCATGATTACCATGAACATATTATGTCATATTCCATCAAGTATCAACTTTTTGGCTAATTTCAGTTTGTGTTCAGACACATTTAATTTCAACTTATAAGCAATTTCAACCCTCATTGCCTTCAACTTGTACTGAGGGTTATTCTACACTCTTAACCTGAAATAGTCTCCCAATAGCTTGTAATTTGCTTTAGGGTTAAAATATTCATTCAAGCAAGTGTGTTCAGTATTAAGTGTTTTAACCTTAAAGCCTTCCCATTTCCCATTTTTTGAAATCAACAATACAAATGGACAACCTTCCTGGTAGTTGTATTTAACTCTACTCTTATTAGATTTCATAATTCTAATCCCATACCCCTTAGCAACAACATACATATTCACAATTTTTCTTACCTCATCTAAATCTTTAAAAATCATTCTTGAAGTCAAAACTTTAAAATGCTCTAATTTTGCATCAATCACTCTCTATCTAGCCTTTCAAATTTCTTCAATTAGCTCTAGATCAAATTCACCATCACCTTCCTCACATGCTCCAGTATAATCTTCATACTCACTATCTTCAGAGTCCTCACACACTTCAACACGTATTCCACCGTCATTACAACCATGTGAACTAGTCTGAAAACTATGATCTTCTCCCTCCTCATTTTTCCCTTTAGATGTATTATCCATCAAATGTACATCCTCAACTGCAATCTCAATATTTTCACTTCTCTCATTGCACTCATCACTAACTATATTTTCATTAACAGGTAACTCAAAAAAGCTTATTTGAGGATCTAAGTTTACACTGAGGATGTTCAGACAAAAGCTAAATTGAAATAGTATCTAATTCCCCTACTTTAATAGGTTACAATTCAATGACATTAAACTCATCACAAATTATTTTTTGCAGAGCTCTAATACCTTGGTCACCATCTATCTCATAAAATCTTTCATGCCTCTTTCCATAAGACATTAACAAACAGATTTTCTTCACTTTATTAAGTCCTAACTTTTGTTCAAAAGTGGACACAATATCAAAGTAACATAGGTGACCAGGATCTATTTTATTCCCTACTTGAATATAACCCCCAACATAATCCATAAACTGATCTAATTTCCATTTTTCTCTAAAATGATACCACAACCTAATGCTTTCAACCATCATGCCTAAGAGATAAACAAATATAGGGATACTTAAAAAGAATACAAGATGCACTTTTCCCTTTTACAGAAAAAACAAACAAACAAAGATTAATGGGGCCCTAAACGTAGATTAAATCATACATGATGCCCTAAAGAAGAATGTGGTTGCATGCTTATATTTTACCAAAAAATATAACATTATACATAAAATGATTTGAAATAAAACTCTAAAATGCATGAGAAAAATGTATTTACAGTTAATCTTCACTCCATCAAAAGAATGTGTTTACATACCATTTTATAGATGATTGCAAATCAGGAACCCTAATGCCTTCGCAATATTGCAAACCAGGAGCCCTAAAATTAATGAAACTTTCGATTCTTGCTTCGGAGAAGGAGGGAAAAAATTTCAGCTCTCTATTTACTTACTCTTTTCCTCTCTATGCAATTGGAGGAGAGAGGTTGGTGAAAGCATTTAATGCAATGGACATCTCACCATTTTCCCACATTCTTTTATTCCACATAATTAACAATATATATTTCTTTTTTTTGTAAGACTAGATCAATGACTATGATAAAACAATGCTTACGTGTCGTATTCCCATTGGCTTGCATTTGCGCCATTAACCACGTGGCACTACCGTTAAAGGGAGGAGCATATTTACACTATAACCTTAAGTTCAGGGGTAAAATCAAACAATAAAATTAACTTTCGGGGAAAAATGGGCTTAAAAAAAGTTTAGGGACTAAAGTTGTTACTTTTGAAAAGTATAGGGGCAAAAATCCACGTTATCCCTTTTCAAAATGTATGTAGAAAAGGTCAAAATTTTCGATGTAGTATTAAAAACATATATTTTTAACTAAATTTAATATAGCTGCAGAATGAATTAGGTTGTGCTGGTTCGGATCTATCCATTGGCTAAAAAGTATTAAGTCTAGTCTTTGTTTGGATGGAGGTAAATCAGGAGAGAAATTGAATTTAAATGTAAATTTTATTTTTTTTAATTGTATGGTTAACTTAAAATAAATATATAGTTACAATTATAATTTATTTTAATATTTATACCTTGCAATACAAATACATAATATATCTTTTCTTTTTTTATTTTGGACTTAATAGTATATATCGTATTTTCATTGAATTTTTTTTTACAATTTAATTAACTTAACAATACCTGCACCTAAACATTAACACTTTATAAAATTATTATTATTTTTTTAACCATGAGGTGTTCTAAGTGGGTTCATACCAACAAACAAGAGTCACCTTTAAGCTATACTACACTTAGACTAATTTTCACTCGAGCCGGGCAAGACTAAAGTGCGGCAAAAAGCCAAGTAGGACCATAAGGGTGGCAAAGCTATACCACCAAGTATTTAACATGGATGCATTCTCAAAACTCGAGCTTGAGATAACTGGTTAAGTTAGTAGAGACCCATACCATCTCAGTTACGTGCTCGGTGATACAAAATTATTTCTTAGTGCTAGCAATGCAAATTCAATAACATATGGTCTAAAATTTCAACTATTCCCATTTCAATTTTATGCTTCATTGTTTTCACAAACAAACACAATTATACATTATGATATACATTTTACAAATATAAATTAGCATAAAGGAGGATTGGTTGGAATTTTTATTTTTACTGAACTGACTCGGGATCTAATAGCTTAAAGAAGGAAGTGAAAAAGTCTCACTAGAATACCCTTAAATCTTGTTCATGGATTTATGTATTCTGGACCTTAGACCCCATCCATATATAAAGAAGTTAAATTATCATATAATTATTATCAAAGCCACTTAATGGTTACATTTACATAATATGATATGTCATATTTAAAATTTGAAATAAACAAATAATAATAATAATAATAATAATAATAATAATAATAATATTATTATTATTATTATTATTATTATTATTATTTTAAATAAGAAATAAGGTATTTTTTATTTTAATAAGAAAAGTGGGTGTGAAGTTTTCTCTTTCTTAATTAGGGTTAGGTATATATATATATATATATATATATATAATCCTAATTAAGCAAAAAGAGTGAGTTGTAGCCGTCACTTAAGAGAGAAACAAAAAAAAATCGTTTTCTTCTGTAATCTCAAAAGAGAGAAAACAAACCCTAGCCGCCAAGGAAGGGAGCTAGCACCTTAGACGATTCTCTTCATTACATTCGTGTGTGGATACAAGTAGAGGGTGTCATTTTGTGTGAGGTTGCACCTACAATTCGATTTATCTGCGCTTCGAAAGGTTGATAATCGTTACACTTCTCTTTCTATTGAATTAATTGGATCATTTGGATCTGTGGTGGGTTTCTTTTTTCCGTTGCAAATTTTTAATTTTAATATTTCGAAACCCAACAACATTCACCTTCAAAATACAATTAATATTATTTATTGAATAACAATGAGACAACTTTGCATTTTGATGCGTCATATTTTATAAAATTATAAGATATAAGTTGGTTTAACTATCTAGTAACAATCTATTAGTTCTAATTGCTACCAACTAGATAAAATCTATGCTCAAGCAAAGAAGCTATATATTTTTAAAGTAATGAAAATAAAACATACTTATAATCATTTTTCACCGAAGGCAGAAGGACAAAGCAGAATCACATAGATTACTCTGTATTATTTTAACTTTTCAAATATTTCAATCTCACAAATTAAGTTATGTTTGATAACCTGGTTATGCATAATTTAAATTTTAGAATTACAGTTTATTATTTTGGTTGATTAAAATAGCGTTTACTATGTAATATTCTAAGAATGCATGAAAAAATTTTCCTCTTTAGATATAACTTTCGTGAAAAAAAAATCAGTTAATGCATAAACAATGTGAATTCTACTAAGTGGTTCAGGTCCACCATTGTACTCTTAGCAGCTAAAACAATTAGTATAACCATTATTCATTAGCTATCCCTACTTGACACTTCATCTATATGGGCCAAAATCCATCACTACCACCACCACTGTCACTCTTATCTATTATTCAATTACTCTTTTTAACTCCTCTTTTCCCACACTTCACAAGCTAAGAAATATCTCACTGACACTAAAACCGCCGTAAGATGCTAATGGTTAACTGCAAACTACTATCTTGCACAAATTTAGACACACAACTACTAAAATTAATTGAAGAATCATAAAATCAAGTACTGCAAAATATTGATTGAAGAATCAATTGGGATATCAAGAAATAATAAAAATGAGCAAGCATGATAAAATCAAAAAAGGATAATTGAAAATCAATTGGTAACTTGAGACACCGAATATAGTAGGAAATATAAAGTAGAAAAATTTTGATTCAATTACCTGAAAATCTATTGTTGCCCAGCTCAATTTCTTCCATAGATACATGGGGAAAAGATCTACTCATTTGAGAAGAAAGCAAGATGGTGAAAAATATGAATGAGAAGGATTGCTTTTTACTTATAAAAAAGGGGGCAATTTTGACATGTTATACCTTTTACCCTTTTTCTTCCCTCACTTTCACTATTCGCTAGTAAAAAAATGCAAAATAGTGACGAAAAATGTCCTTGCTAACTGATACTTTTCTGTTACTAAATCAATTTGGTAAGAACTTAGCGACGATAATGTTTTTGTAACAAAAGTCATTGTAATAGAATTTAGTGAGGACAACAAGTCACCGCTAAATTTTAACGAGGACTAAACATTGTCGCTAAATGTTAGCGAGGTAACATTTCTCGCTAAATTTTAGCATGAAATTTGTTGTAGCTAAATGTTACATGAATATCGCAATGACAATGTTCTTACTAAATTTTGCGATGACAATATATTCGTCGCCATACGACATATTTCCCCATCTATTGCTTATTTAGCGGCAAATATTTGTTGCTAATGCGCTTTTATAAAGTTATCTAGAGTTTTTTTATAGCTAAGTTGTAGCTAAATAGCTACTTCCTAGACATGCTAATCCCTCGCTAAATTAAAATTATTTTTTTAATTTTTTAAATTAATGTGAAAATTTCACCATTTAAACAATAAACGACATTTATATTTATAGACTACTCAACATTATATATATATTACAAGTGTATATCTAAATTAATTGTATATCCAAAATAATACATGCATATATTACAGTAACAAATAATATACAAAATGTCCTAATATATACTTATAACTATAATCAGGGTAAAATAGTATCTATGATTCAATGTATAGATAATGTGGTGAAATACTTTAACTCTTAGTCCGATCAGTAGGTAATGTGAATAGATACATCTGCTTTTCAATCCGCTGCTGGAAAAGTTATTGCATCTCCATTTGTTGCTGGATTTGTTCGACCCATTACTCCACCAGCTGATCTATCTTCTGTTCAAATTCAGAATGAATCTAAACTAGAACCTCAATCTGCATGGTGGACAGATGCTGCTCAAACCTCTTCTTCATTTCTCTTGTAGTGTGTGCTTTAAAAGCAAAATGGGAACGAAATGTTCTAACCTTTGTATAGGACTGACTCACCTTAGCTCCCAATCTATACACTCACTCTCTCTATGCACCCCCCTACTGCATCTAAGTGTGTTTGCTTCTCATCAACATTTTCACATTCGCTTTGAGATCTCTTCAACCTAACCTACATGATTCTATCCTGAAAATCCATGTTGCAAATTAGAAGTAAGATCAATAAATTTTTATTACATGCAATTATAATTATATGTACATTGATATCTACAATCAATCAACACTTACATATATCACCCTGCATCCATTATCAATAAAAGATTGTCCATCATTATTCTTTGTATGAGTGTGCAAAAAGACTTTACAAGTATTGGGCCATCGTTGTTTCTTCTTAGCCTAAAATAAAGTACAAGAAAAAAATAAAAAAAAGACTTGGGTATTGTCAAAAATTCGACAACACTTTTCCTAAAATTAAGACAAATTTAAATTGTCAAACTTGAAAAAAAATTTACATTTATACTTCCATAAAGATCAATGCATTTATAACAACCAATTTGGCCACTTCTAAGCTCCAAAAAAACTCTTCTAATCATCACATCAAACAAATTCTGTTTATTATAAAACTCAAATTCCACTAACACTTTTATAAAGATCAATGAATTTATAACAACCAATTTGGCCACTTCTAGGCCCTAAAGCAACTCATCTAATCATCAAATTAAGCAGATTCCACCTCATAAAACTAAATTTCCACATCAACTCATTGATCATTATTAAGAAAGGAGCTCCACTTACCAAATATTTCATATGTATGGCAAGTGAGATAGACCCTCCAACATGGCATGATAAAGGAGCTGCATCTTCATCACCGTAACTAGGTACAATGGAGTATCAACTGCATCAAGCATGTTAAAAAACTTTTGTGCCATGGGATTTGGATTTTCTTCCATTGGGTCTTCCATCGTTAAAGTTAGACCCATCATTAGAGCATCAAATACAATTTAACGATATAGATTCCTATTATCACCCTCATCTTGCTCATAATATTGGGATTCGGTAGCAACACTTGTTAAGCACTGTCCAACTTCCACATGGTACCACCACTCTTCATAATTTTCCACAAATCCCTTTTTTAGAAGATGCAACCTAACTTCTTCGACTGTAAGGTAAACTCAATTTTTACAACTGCGACATAGATATTTAATCTTTAAGCTATCCATAAATCTTAATTGCCTAGATGAGAAATTTAAAAACAATGTCACTCCCAACATAAAGTTTAGATTAATATGACAATGATTATCTTTCCTCGCATACATCCATTTTCGGTTATTCTTCTCCATCATAACATACAATTCAGAAGTAAGAATAACTAAGTAGCTTTAAATATTTAAGAACCTGCAATAAAAAAAGTATGTATTTAAGATAGGCATTAATTTTATTTAAGCTATCATGGAAATATAGAGCAATGAACAAATGTCAGTATGATAGCCATTGAATTTTTAACAAAAATATAACATCTCATTTATTTACATTTAAAATAAAAAGAAGAAGACCAATCTAAATGCAACAATTCAACAAACTAAACAATTTTCACAATAAAAAATAAATATAGATTAGTATGAAGAATTCCCAAACCTTATATGAAGCTTGAGATTTGCTTTGCAAGCTAAATGCACCTTTTCTAACTTTTAATCTTTTCTTGGTCCTTCTCCTCTTAACCTTATATAGCAAAACACATTATTGGAATAAAAACTCAAACAAGTTTAGCAAATATTATCAAACTAAGAAAATGCAATAAATATTGCGATTTCTATTATATTTATTTATCCCATTCAATTGACGAAAGTATATACTAATTGGCTATAATTTTGTATTTTGATATATTAATGCAAAATTTTCAAAGGAGAAGTGCAGTCCAAAATATATAGAATGTTAACTGATTGAGAAAGTCCAACCAACCAATTGGTATGATGACCTTGACACCATAAGAATATAGTGTATGATTATAAAATTAACATATACAAAAAATTCTACTTAATAAATTAAGGATGTCAATGGTTGTTAATTTATCCAATCAAAAAATTCACCTAGAAATTATATTAATTAGTATTAATTATTGGACATGTTTAATTTAATGTTTGGATCAAGTAATGTATAGGCTTTAATAGATTATTAAATTTCTTTTAAAAAATTGGTCTACATAGGGTACCCAACCACGTGCTGGGATAAATTATTTTTAATTTAAAGCTTTCATAAAAAAAATTGCAAACCAATATATTATAAATAATACAATAGATTAAATTAAGTCTATATATATAACAAAAGTAAAATAAAGAAAGAATTGTTGGCTCACATATTTAACTAAAATAAAACTTTATTACATTAAGGTTCTGTCAAATCCAAAAATCGCGCACCCCCATGCACCCAAACCAAATCAAATTTAAGTTTTTGTTAATTAAATCTTTTTTAAGATAGTTTTGGTTTTTATTTTTTTTTTATATAACAAGATTATATCATATAGGACTTGGATTTCCTATAAATTTCAACTTGCTTTCCAAAATGTCTAGAATGTTTATGAACATAAGAACTATATTTTATGGCTTAAACAAAAAAATAATAATTAATATGAAAAAAAACCAAAGTCAATAAATCAACCAAGAATGATTAATAAATGTGACATAACAAATGTGGAGATGTGGAAAATCGAATTGTGCTTTCAAGCTATCCAAATGTGGACAGCATGAATCAAACAGATATTAGATTTGAAATGTAGGAACATCAAGCTTAAATTTTTAATTAGAAACAAGAAAAAAATCAAAAAAATAAAAGACTTGCAAATGGAATTTATCAAGACAACATGTGAACAAAAAGGAAGCTATCTGCACTAAACAAAAAATCGAAGGGATAAATAATTTATAATCAAAATACGCAGATTCAATCGAAAAGCTAAGCATGAAGTCAGTGGTATCAGTTATGAGAAATGCCAAATTAACAAACAAAGAAGTAAGAACTTTCTTTTCAAAACAAAATCAAAACAATAAAAGACCTACGAATAGAAATATCATGAAAATAGCATGTGAAAAAAGGAACCAATCTGCACTAAACAAAAGTTGAAAGGATGAAGAAACCCAAAAAACCGCAAAACATCACTTGAAATTTTAGAATGCAGGAATTGTATCTCTAGAATGGGTACCGAAAATTATTGAATCTTAACTCTAGATTAACATCAACAAAAAATGCAATTTACCTAAAATTCAAGGATGCCATCAATTACACATACGTTCTAGGTTAAGTATTCAAAAATCAAAAGTAATAAGTACACGATATATAACACAAAAGAAATTAAAAAGGCCAGGTTTGTAGCAAACATATCAAGTACACAGTAAATATACCAAAAATTCACATGCAAAATCAGTCTTAGTTTTTCTACCAACATGCATTCCAGATTTTTATTGAAGGAACATAAGATTTAAAAAAAAAAAACTTACCTTTGATACAAATTTCGAAAATGACAATTCTTGCTACTTCCAATCACCTAATCTCCCTTCAATTTTCTCTTTCACACCATAAACAAAATAAAAAGGGGTTGCTAAAACGTCCCATGAATCGCCGATCATATGACTAGTATTTCCTAGGTTAAATAGTGTCATCCGATGGGCCCACAAAATTTTTTCTTCACCATTGGAAAGTAATATTCATAACGAGTTCTCCGGTATAATTTGGAATGAAATTGAAGTCAAATAGGCCTCCAAAAGTGAAAAATAAAATAAATAACGGAACCAATAGAGTTGATCGAAAACTTTGACTGGCTTGAAAATATTCTACAAACTTCAAAAAATTATTCCGATTGTACCAAGTCACTATAAATTATGTATATGAATTTTTGGATGGGTAAAATAAATTTTTTTAAGACTTTGAAAATTTAACTTTCGAACTGCAAAATGTACATTCGGGCCAAGTTTTATATCGCAATGATCTCGGATTGATCCGAAATTTTAAATATGACCTAATTAACATCTTAGAAATTTTTGATCTAATTTTTATCAAAAATTGACAACTAAATGTGTGTTGACCAATTAAAGAGTGACAAATGGCATTGAACCCACTTAACGCTTAATTAATTCTTTTTTCCTAAAGTGGGTAAGCCATATTAAATGAAAAGTATGAATTTTGCTTCCTTAGTTTGGCCGGCTCCTCTTCTTTTCCTTGCTGCTGTAACTTCTCCTTCCTCTTTTGTTAATTTTCCAAACTTAAATCCTTAGGATTTTAACCCCTAATTTCATCCAATTTACCATAAATTGCTTCTCTTCCATCCTTGGTTGATGACAGTGGTGAAAGAAACAAGAAACAAGCTAGTTCATCAAGTGGGTATTTTGGTAAGTTTAGGAAAATTGAGTTTTCTTGATAATTTGGTAAATTAAGTGTTAATTATGATTTTGTATGTGTTATTTGAATGATAATTGATTGGAATCATGGTGAATTTTGGACATGAAAATTCGGCCAATTAGGGAATCAAGGTGAGGGAAGCAAAACAATCAATTACAAGGGTAAAAACAAGGTTACCTAGTGATTCGGAGTGAGATTATGTAAGTAAATGATCCTAAACCCTTTAATTTCATATATATTGTATATATAATTAGGGAAAGTCTAAGTTAATTATAGGTTAAATGTGAAATTAAACTTAGAATTGAGAAATTAAAAATAAAATTAATAAAATTATCGCATTTAATTAAAATTTAGACATGCCTAATTAAATAAAAAATACAATTTAAAAGGGAAATTGACATAATGTAACATAATAGGAACTTTGGAGGAATTTATATGTATGTAGAAAATAAATTGGAATAACTATATAATAAAGTACAAATAAGTCATAAGACATGCAATGAGCATGTAATGGAGAATAAAATAATAAAATAAAATCAATAAGTGAAATAATTGTGTGTGTGTGTGGACCAAATGGTCTTAATTAAAAGAATTGGTATTTCTGGAATAATGAGGCTATTTTTTATAATGTATATCAATTATTACTATAATACCATGAATTGGTAATGATGCATTGATATAAATTGTATTATATTGTAATGACGATTTGTCCTTACTATTAGATGTGAAATCAGAAATTAAGATATACATGATTAGCCATAGGGACATTTCTGTAACCACGGTAGCAAGTCATGGCGACTTGCATATTGGTAACTTTGATATGGTTCGATGTTTGTATTGGAGTGTTACGGAAAAAAAAAGAAAAAAAATGTGTAATTGATAATACTGGAGTATTGGGACCCACATGGCCCATCATTCCTCTCATTCTATTCAGTGATATATTTCTATGGTATACTAGGTGTAAAAGTGTAAATATACCGAAATGTAAGAAAAGAAAATAAAAATAAATGAAAATAGGGCAAAAGTTTATATTTGAAACTTTAGAAACTAAAGTGAAAATTTACCCTTATAGTGTTGAACGAAAATGAAAAGTGATAAAAATTTGAGAATAAAACTTAAAAAGTCATAATTGAGATAGAATTTTCCAAGTAGGGGCAAAATAGTAATTTTGTCAATAAAAGTGAAATTTTGAAATTTAATCGAGAAATTAGTGTAAAAAGTAATTATAATGGAATTAAATGACAAAAGAGAAATAATGAAATGTAATTATGAGTATTGCATGAATTAAACCGCAGTGAAATTTTGGGATTTAAGGTTTTATGTTCACCACTAAATATTTTATTACTTAGCGTGTGGTTTTGTATTGCATGTAGGGCACAGAGATTGATCTTTTGTGCTGGAGGGAAATCAATGAAAGAGAATTCCAGCATTTTGTATTTTGTATTTTTTTTTGTTGGTATGTACATATAAAAGATGTCGAGTAGTGTGGCATGACTAGTTTTTGGGGCTTTATATATTTTAGACTTATATATATCTTACATTGTAAATAAGTTTGATGAGATAAAGCAAAAAAAATTGTACTGTATAGTATGTTTGTATGTTTATATATACAATTATGAAAATGACTGTTATTCAGTATTAATAGACTTTGCGAAGTTTTTATTTATTTTCGAAGGTTGGGTTGGATATGTGTGATTATTTGAGAGTATTTTTGTATGCATTTGCAGAAAAGTAGAATTTAGGTTTCAGCCATTATGCTGCCCAAATTTTTATAAATTTAATAATAATATATTCAAAATGTGGGATCCATGAATTAATGGTTAAAAATTTGGATATTATAAAGATGGATAATTTAATAATTTATTCATCGAGCGTTACATTTAGTGGTATCAGAGCTGGTTTAGGCGGTCCTAAGGTCGGAGAAATAAGGAGTTTAAGCAAATTGAGTGATTAAGTGCTTAATTTATGTACATGCTATGAACTAAGATTTTTTTATTTTAAGGTGAATTTAGTGGAGAAACTGATATTTATCTATCCTTTGTATCTATTTTATAGTGTAAAGATAGCCTCTGGATCTCAAGGGGGCACCGAGGCTGATGATAGAGAGAGTAGAGCCTCTTTGAGTGTAAGTGATGCAAAGTTGTAAGACCATGGTCCTAGTTAGCCTGCTCCACCACCAATTACACCCATTTCACCGCCTGCTGCACCTCAGGAATTTATGCAGATGATGGCAGATTTATTTTACCAAAGGATGCAGGTTCCTCATCTACCTCAGCCACAGCAGTAGCAGCCACCTCCACCCCTACCCTGGAAGTCTATTTAGAGCAGTTGAAGAAATTGGGGCAGATAATTTCTTCGATTGTGATCAGACTATAGCTATGGAGCTAAGGAGTGGTTAAACATATTGAAGAGACTGTTTGAGATCACTCATAACCCACTAGAGGAGATGCTTGAGGGGGAAGTTGCATTATTTCATGGACCAACTTTCACTTGGTAGGAGACAGTCTGACATTACACCTTCATAGATCAGTTGACCTGGGAGTTCTTTTTGCAGCAATTTGGGGATAAGTGTATTGGAAAAAAGCATCAGAAGGCCATAGAAAGTGCCTTTTGAAGACTGAGACAGGGGAATAGATCCATTCAAAAGTACGAGTGGAAATTTAAGCGTCTTAGGGTTTATATGAAGAAAGATTACCCCTTAATTTAGCGAAAGATGTGTGAGTTATTTGAGCAAGATCTCCATAACAAGATCAGAGAGTCCATTGCAGCTCAGGAGCATGTGGATATGAGATCCCTAGTACATGTAGCTTCCCGAGTTGAGTCAATTTAGACAAATGAGGCTAGTAGACAGGCCAGATCTCAGCAGAAGAGGAGACCACCCCAGTGGTTCCAGGAAAAGGCCACAAAATCCTTCTCCACAGACACTAGATGTACCCCCAATGCTTACTCAGAGTCAAAAGATGACTACCAGGATAGGCACCAGAGCTCAATCTGTAGTCAGCCCACCTAGGGGTACTGGTACTAGTCGAGGAGCAGAGATACCTATATGTGATTTTTATGGTTGAAGGCACCCAAGGGAGTGTTGAAAGCATATAGGAGCTTGCCTCAGATGTGGGTCAAGAGACCATGTGATGAGAGATTGTCTAAAAGCTCAGACAGCTATTACAAGACCTTAGGTAGCTGGATCTGGGGCCACAACATAGAGAGGTAGAGGCAAAGGGGCAGCCTTAGGGTCAATTCCTAGTAGAAGAGATAGATGGGGTTAGAGTAGAGCAGAGAGTCGAATTGTAATTTTTAATTATGCTGTGAGAGCTAGGGAGGATCAGGATGCACCGAACGTCATTATTGGTAAATTTTCTCTCCGTAGACCCTAGGTTGACACACTCTTATACTAGCGCAGAGATTGCATTAGGGAAAGGGTTAGTTATTGCACAACTTGAGCATGATATTCAGGTTAACAATCTTCTAGGGCACAATGTAGTAATTGATACAGTATACCGAGACTGCCCTATTAGTATTCGACAGTATATCTTTCCCGCCGATTTGATAGCTTTTCCTTTTCGAGAAATTGATATTATTTTGGGTATGGGTTGGCTGCATGCTCATCGAGCTATAGTAGACTGTCGATTTAAGTGGATCACTTTGATAACCCGGGATGGGAAAGAAATAACAGTAATTGACGAACGATCAGATTTCTTAACAAATGTGATTTCAGCTACTACAGCATGCCGATTGATGAAAAAAGGGTGTATGGCATATTTGGCTTATGTGATTGAAACTAGGAAAGAAGGACCACGTATCAATGACATTCCTACAGTTTGTGACTTCCTAGATGTTTTTTCAAATGAATTGCTTGGTTTGCTACCTGAAAGAGAGGTGGAATTTTCTATTGAGGTGATGCCCGGTACTGTATCTATCTCTATAGCTCCATATAGAATGACACCTACTGAGTTAAAAGAACTCAAGATTCAGTTATAGGAGCTACTAGAGAAAAGATTTATTAGACCCAGTGTCTCAACTTGAGGTGCACTAGTATTGTTTATAAAGAAGAATGATGGATTTTTGCAGTTATGCATTGATTACAGGCAGTTAAACAAGGAAATTATTAAGAATAAATATCCATCGCCTTGCATTGACGACTTGTTTGACCAATTGAAAGGTGTAGGGATGTTCTCTAAGATTAATTTGCAATTCGGATACTACCAGTTGGGGGTTAGGAGGCTGATGTGCAGAAGACAGTTTTTCATACCAGATATGGACATTGAGTTTTTAGTGATGCCCTTTGGGTTAACAAATGTACCAGCGACTTTTATGGATTTTATGGACTGGATTTTTCACCTATATTTAGACCAATTTGTAGTGGCCTTCATAGATGATATTTTGGTGTATTTTAAGACTCCTGAAGAACATGACAGACATCTTAGGATAGTACTTCAGATTCTAAGGGATAGGCAGTTGTATACAAAGCTTAGTAAGTGTGAGTTCTGACTTTAGGAAGTTACTTTCTTAGGACATATAGTGTATGCACAAGGCATATCTATAGATCCCAAGAAAGTACATGCAATTTTGGAATGGAAGACTCTTGAAAATGAGACAGAAGTCAGAAGTTTTCTAGGTCTGGCTGGCTATTATAGAAGGTTCGTAAAGGGGTTCTCCACCCTTGTTACTCCCCTGACCCGATTACTTTAGAAGAATGCTAGATTTGTATAGTTAGAGAAGTGTCAAGAGAGTTTTGAGTAGTTAAAGAAGATGTTGACAGAAGTTCATGTTTTGACCCAACTGGTATCAAGAAAAGATTTTGTGATTTACAACGATGCCTCTAGAAATGGGCTAGGCTGTGTTCTGATGCAGGAGGCTAAAGTAGTCGCTTATACTTTTAGGCAGCTGAAGACACATGAGAGGAGTAATCCCACTCATGATTTGGAGCTAGTAGCGATTGTGTTTGCATTAAAAATTTGGCAGCATTATATATATGGTGAGACATGTTTTATCTTCACCGACTATAAGAGTTTAAAATACCTGCCGACATAGAAGGAACTTAATTGAGGCAGAGACGTTGGCTGAAATTGATTAAAGAGTACGACCATTACATTGACTGCCACTCATCTAAAGCCAATGTGGTAGCTGATACGCTCAGTAGAAAGCATATGGCAGCTTTAAAAGCCATAAATGTGAGATTGTCCCTAACGGCAGATGGAGCACTTTTAGCTAAATTACAACTAAAGTTAGACTTATTATAACAAATAAAAGCCACCAACTATACGATGAAAAGTTGGTTAAGGCTATGATGGATATTAGTGAGAGCAAGGACACTGAATTTACTTTAGCACCAGATAACAGTTTGTTCTTTAGGGGAAGACGGTGTGTGCATATAATAGCTGTTATGTGATGCATCCAGATAGTACTAAAATGTACAAAGACTTTAAGACTCATTACTGGTGGCCTGGGATAAAGAGGGAGATTGCAGATTTTGTATCTAGGTGTTTAACTTGTCAGCAAGTTAAGATTGAGTATCAGGTTCCTTCTGGATTACTTCAGCCTATTTTTGTATCGAAATGAAAATGGGATAGGATTACCATGTACTTTGTACCGGGTTTGCCACTAACCAGACATCAACATGATACTATTTGGGTGATAGTCGACAGACTGACTAAATCAGCCCATTTTCTGCCTGTGAGATTAGATTTTTCTCTGGTGCAGTTGGTTGAGACTTACATTAATGAGATAGTACAACTGCATGGTGTTTCTATCTCCATAATTTCACATCGAGATCCCCGATTTACTTTTAGATTCTAGGAGAGACTACAAGAATCACTGGGTACAAGATTACATTTTAATACAGCTTTCCACCCAAAGACGGATGGACAATCCGAAAAAATTATACAAGTGCTTGAGGACATGTTGAGATATTGTGTTTTAGATTTTGGTGGCAGTTGAAAAAAAATATCTCCCTTTAGCTAAATTTGCATACAATAACACCTACTAAGCCAGTATTAAAATGGGAACATATGAAACACTGTATGGGAGGAAATGTAGGACTCCATCATGCTAGACTGAACTGAGTGAAAACAAGTTGGTTGGACTTGATCTAATTAAAGAAACTGAAGATAAGATCCGATTGATTAGAGACAATTTGAAAGCAGCAGCCAATAGATAGAAGTCCTATGCTGACTTAAAAAGGAAGGATGTTGAGCATCAAGTGGGTGAGAAAGTATTTCTAAAAGTATCCCCCTGCAGGAAGATTGTGAGATTTGGTAGGAAACAAAAGTTGGGTCCTAGGTTTATAGGCCTTATGAGGTTTTAGAGAGAATAGGACCAGTGGCTTTATAGACTGGATCTGCCAATAAAACTACAGAAGATCTATGATATGTTTCACATGTCTATGCTCAGAAGATATATATCTGATATACCGCGCGTGATCACAACATAGGACATCTAGTTGAAGACAAATTTATCATATGATGAGGAACCAATGAGGATTCTTGATAGAGAAGTGAAACAATTGAGGAATAAGAAGGTACCGCTAGTTAAAGTACTCTGAACCATAGTTATTAAAACTGAACCTAACCGGTTTAATCGGTTTAATCGCGAATTGATATATCAACCGGTTGGTTCAACTATACAAAACCGAATTGGTAAAAAACTGGATTGAACTGGAAAGAACCGGAAAAAATCGAAAAATCGGGTTTTTGGCTGAAAAATATATATATATATATATATATATATATATATATATATATATATATATATATATATATATATATATATATATATATATATATATATATATATATATATATATATATATATATATATATATATATATATATATATATATATATATATATATATATATATATATATATATATATATATATATATATATATATATATATATATATATATATATATATATATATATATATATATATATATATATATATATATATATATATATATATATATATATATATATATATATATATATATATATATATATATATATATATATATATATATATATATATATATATATATATATATATATATATATATATATATATATATATATATATATATATATATATAATTTTCATAATTTATTTCTTTGAAAAAATTAATACTTTAAATTCTAAAAATGTCACTTAATAATTTAATATACTTATTATCTATTTGAATTTATTGTAATTAAATATAATTATACTCATATATGTAAGGTTAATATTTTCTGTATTTGCTTCATTAGTACTCCATCTAAAAAGGAAATTTTTTTCATAATATGATTGTATTTTTATGTTTTTAATATATAATATTCAAAAATTCATAATTAATTACTTGTAATAATAAAATTAAAATTATGTTTTGTAACTTATTATCAGGATATTTGTGACATATATGAATGTTTGATGGATATTTTTTTTAATTTTTATACAATAGTATTTATAAAATTATAATATTTTAAAAATAGAAAAAAACCCGATTGAATCAGTCGAACCACGAATCCCCAGCCTCGCCGGTTCTTTATCCGGTTCGATTTTAATAACATTGCTCTGAACTTGCCATAATGTCGAGAAAGCAACTTAAGAGCCAGATGAGACTATGTGACAGTAGTATCCACAACTGTTTACACCAGGTAAATTTTAAGGACAAAATTTTTATTTAGTAGGGGAGGAATGTAACACCCTATGAATCGCTGATCACATGAATAGTACAGAGACCCACCGGTCCTACAAAATTTTTTCTTCACTATTGAAAAATCATATTTATGATGAGTCTGATGGTATAATTTGGGATAAAATTAAGGTTAAATAAGCCTCAAAAAGTGAAAAATAAAATAAATAATGGGACAGAGTTGACTAAAAACTTCAACTAGTTTGAAAATATTCAATGGACTTCATAAAATTATTTTGATTATATTGAGTCACTAGAAATTATGTATATGAATTTTTGGATGGATAAAATAAATTTTTTGAAAACTTTGAAAATTTAACTTTTGGACTGGTAAAATGTACATTCTGGCCAAGTTTTATATCAAAACGACAATGGATTGACTTGAAATTTTAAACATGGCCTAATGAACATTTTTAAGAATTTATGGTCTAATTTTTATCAAAAATTGACAACTAAATGTGTGTTATCCAATTAACGAATGACAAATAGCATTAAACCCACTTAAAACTTAATTAATTCATTTGTTTTAAAGTGGATAAGCCATATTAAATGAGAAATATGATTTTGCTCCCTCAATTTGGCCAGATCCCTTCTTGTCCTTGCTACTATAACTTCTTCTTCTTCTTCTTCCTCCAATTTTTGTTAATTTTCCAAGTTTAAATCCTTAGAATTTCTACCCCTAATTTCATCCAAATTACCACAAATTGCTTCTCTTCCATCCTTGGTTGATGATAGTGGTGAAAAAAGCAAGAAACAAGCTAGTTTATCAAGTGGGTATTTTGATAAGTTTAGGAAAAATTGAGTTTTCTTGATAATTTGGTTAATTAAGTGTTGATTATGATTTTATGTGTTATTTGGATGATAATTGATTAGAGTCATAGTGAATTTTGGACATGAAAATTCGACCAATTAGGGAATCAATGTGAGGGAAGCCAAGCAATCAAAGACAAGGATAAAGGCAAGGTTACCTAGTGATTTGGAGTGAGATTATGTAAGTGAATAACCCTAAACCTTTTAATTTCATATATGTTGTATATATAATTATGAAGAGTTTATGTTAATTATAGGTTAAATATGAAATTTTACTTAGAATTGAGAAATTAAAAATAAAATTAATGAAATTGTGGCATTTAATTAAAATTTAGATATGCCTAATTGAGTAGAAAATACAATTTAAAAGAAAAATTGACATAATATAACGTAATAGGGACTTTAGAGGAATTTGTATGTATGTAGGAAATAAATTAGAATAAGCGCATAATAGGATACAAATAAGTCATACGATGTTCAAGGAACATGTAACGGAGAATAAAATAAAATCAATAAGTTAAATAATTGTGTGTGGACCAAATGATCTTAATTGAAGGAATTGGTATTTCTAGAATAATGAGACTATTTCTAATAATGTATATCAATTATTACTGTAATACAATGACTTGGTAATGATGCATTGATATAAACTGTATTATATTGCAATGACGGTTTATCCTTACTATTAGATGTGAAATCAGGAATTAGGATGTACGTGGCTAGCCATATGGATATTTATGTAACCGCAGTAGCAAGTCATGGTGACTTGCATAGTGGTAATATCAATATGGTTTTACGTCTGTATTGGAGTATTTGGAGGAAAAAAAGAAAACGAAAATATGTGTAATTGATAATACTAAAGTACTGTGACCCACTTGGTTCATCATTTCTCTCATCCTATTCAGTAATATATTTCAATTATATACTAGGGGCAAAAGTGTAAAAACACCAAAATGTAAGAAAAGAAAATAAAAATAAATGAAATTAGGGCAAAAGTGCATCTTTAAAATTTTAGGGACTAAAATAAAAATTTACCCCTATAGTGTGGAACGAACATGAAAAGTGATAAAAGTTTGAAAATAAAACTTGAAAAGTCATAATTGAGATAATAATTTTTCAAGTAGGGACAAAATAGTTTTGTCAATAAAAGTGAAATTTTGGAATTTAATCGAGAAATTAGTGTGAAAAGTAATTATAATAGAATTAAATGATGAAAGAAGAATAATGAAATATAATTATAAGTATTGCATGAATTAAACTGCATTAAAATTCTAGGGTTTAAGGTTTTATGTTCACTACTAAGTACTTTAGAACTTAGCGTATGGTTTTGTGTTGCACACAAGGCACAGAGATTGAGCTTGTGCTTGAGATAAATCAATGGAAGAGAATTCCACAATTTTGTGTTTTCTTTGGTTGGCATGTACATATAGAAGATGCCGAATAGTGTGGCATGATTAGTTTTTGAAGCTGTATATATTTTTGGACTTGTATATATCTTATATTGTAAATAAGTTTGATTAGATAAAGCAAAAAAATTGTACTGTATGGTATGTTTGTATGTTTATATATACAATTATGGAAATGACTGTTATTCAGTATTGACAGACTTTGCGAAGTTTTTATTTATTATCGGAGATTTGGTTGGATATATGTGATTGTTTGGGAGTATTTTTGTAGTATTTGCAGCAAAGTAGAATTTGAGTTTCAGCCATTATACTGCCCAAATTTCTGTAAATTTAATAATAATATATTTAAAATGTGAGACTTATGAATTTATGGTTAAGAATTCAAATATTATAAAGTTGAATAATTTAATAATTTATGGATCACCAGTGTATTGTGACACTAGTACTCAAACCAATGTCTGGTTATCGGGCGTTACAATTGCTCTGTGGAATCAAAATACGCCAATATTATTTTGAAAAAGCTCTCACTAACAGAAACCTATAAATCCAAAATCTAACAAGCATTTGAAGCACCTAAGAAGAATAAATTAGTATTATTATAAGCAAATGGTGTAGAGCATATAGGTTTTCAATTCTATATTTATTAGTGTTATTTCTTTTCTCTCCATATTCTTGTTAATTTTGTGATTTGTCAAATAAAGAACAGAAGACTATGCAAAATTTTACTTTTACCTTAAAGTGTCCTTGTGTGTGGTAATTTATAATCCTAATTAAACTTAAAATAAAAAAGACAAAAAGAAAAAAAAAACTTTATGAACTAATTAGCGCACTAGAAAGAATTGAAGTCTAGGTTTGTGACAACACCCATCAAAAGAAATTAACCGAGCTTCTAACTTACAGTAGAAGCAGACTCACTTACTAAACTAGGAACACCAATCACAAGAGGAGTTGTGTCATCTTTAGAAATGACATTATTCATAATATGAAATTACCACCAAAAACTACGGGGAATTCAATTTTGATGGTTGAAAACCAATGTTATTAAAATCAGACCGGATAAAGAACCGGTAGGGCTGGGATTCGTGGTTCAACCGAATTTTTTTCTATTTTTTAAAATATTATTAATTAATATAATTTTATAAATGCTACTGCATATTGTTATCAATTACACTAAGACCACATTAACAAATGACCAAATCCTAATATGAAATGATAACAAATGATCATATCCTAATATGAAATGAATTTATAAAGGAATATATATTTAAATATTACAAATAATATTAATTATTTTTTGGCTTTTTTGTGCATGTAGTTTAATTATTTCAAATTAAACGGTAAGAGGACGTAAACAATTTTTTATTGTTCGATTTGATTTCATTGGAGGGAAGTTGAGTTTACCTTTACTAAACTGTCTAACGATTGAAATAAATTAAAAAGAAAAAAGAAAGTAAAAAATAATATAAAGAAGAGAGCATGACAATAAAATAAGAAATCACAAAATGAAATTAAAAACAATTAAAGAAAGAAAGTAAAAATAAAAATACTAGTTACCACAAATCAAAATTAAATTAATTAAAGAATGAAAGTAAATACATGAGGTTGTGGTGGTGTAGTGGTTATCATGTTAGTTTTACCATTAAAAGGTCCCTAGTTCGATCCTATACAGCGTAAAAAATAAGCAGCCAATTTTTTTTTGCTTTTCCACATTAAATGATGACGTTTTTCTAAAAACGACGACGTTTTGCCATTTTAGAAAAAAATCTGGTTCTGGCCGGTTTGCTGGTTTTCCAGTTCAGGCCAGTTTTTTCGATTCAATCTGTTTTTTCAGTCCGATTTTTATTAGCTGAACCAACCAGATGGCCTGTCGGTTCGCAATTAACCCGGTTCGACTGGTCGGTCTGGTTTTCATAACATTGTTGAAAACTGATGAAGCTTGGAAGGATAAATAATAAAGTCAGAAAATTGAAAGCAATGCTTGGCATATCTGTGTAGCACAAATGCATATTAATCAACAGAGCACCATTACACATGGAAATATTTCTGCATGTAAGAGAGAAAGCAATCAATGCACATAGGGAAAGAGAGTAATTTATTAGTGCTTAAATTTTTAAATTTACCATCACGATGTATCAGCCAGTCTAAAGCAATGGTTCCATATATGGACACCCATATCTATAACCCCACCAAATAAAAAGAAATAAGGAGGACGATGCTTGCATATATACCCACATCTATAGATATATGGTAATCGAGAGACGGCACAAGAAATAAACACGACATAGGACAGTTGACAAACACCAAAAACATAAGATAGGACATAAAAACAGCATGCTGGAAGCTATTTCTTTTATGTCCAACAAGCTGTGCACAGACTTTTTGTATAAATTGGTCCAAGAAATTATTAGTTGTGAAGTTCATACAAACACCATCTGAATATTTCCCCTTCTTCCTTATATAGTAAAAGATGACATTTAAGTGCTGTAGACAAAATAAATATAGAAAGCAATTAAATAAAAAAGAATTAAAAAATTAAAATTAATATACATCAAGTACGCTTATTTTATACACTTAAGTACACATTTAATCCTATTTTAAGTATACTACCAATTAACACAATATACAACAAATACACAGTGTATACATTATGTGTATTAGATGTTTAATAGTTGTGTACTAGATGTATAAAATATCTACAACATATACACAGGGTGTATACAACATGAACGTAATGTGTACTAGATGTACATACAGTGTGTACATCTAGTACACATAGTGTGTATATGCTGTATACAATGTGTATATCATGTGTACACCTTGTGTACTAGTTTTACACAATGTGTACATGCTGTATACAGTGTGTATATCATGTACAGCATGCACTAGTTGTACACAGTGTGTACATCTAGTACACATTACGTGTACATGATATACACACCATGTACACACTGATCAATCTTTAAAATCAAACTGGGAATGCATATCATCATCATGATAAAATTACAAGAAAGAGAGGATGAGGATTGGGGCAGAGTGTGCAGGTAGGTCATATTATTGAGATAACATACCCATATAAATCCAGGAACAGATAGATGACTCTCAAGCAACGTACTGATTCCATCCTTTCTAATAACCTTTCTTATGTATGGCTCAAGAAATCCAATAAACTGAAAAAACAGAGAAAAACACAGGTTTGCAGTCAAATGCCTAGCATTAAGACTCTTGGTTCACTTCAGTTATATTTCATCTTGGAAAAGACTTGCAATGTTGAGTAGTTCCCATTAGATATTAGACTTAGAAAACAAGTAATAGGTTTTCCTTAGGGTTTTACTGCTTACACTCATGTGACAACAGTTGCTTAAACAATATAAGATTGAGCAACGCAGAATTTGCAACTGCAAAGGCTATGAATAGGATTGGGAATAAGCCTTGTAAATAATATTACCTAAAAGACATACAAGGAAGACAATGAACCCAAATCTTTTCACCCGGAATGTCTAATATCTAAATAGTAGTTGGTAGGTTCACATCTCTGTCAGAACAACAGTGCAACCTTCTAATATTACATAAATATGCTTATTTATAGCATATAAACAAATCTTAGTTCCATTGATTCTTAACCTTGCCCCATAACCATTAGCTGTCATTATCTTACAGACTACCACATGTAGAGGAACAATAAGCCCATTGACCAATGACAAGAAGCAATTAAGCAACCAATGACATTTATAGCATGCTATTTTTAGTATCATCTGGAAATATAAGAATATAAATAACACATAGTTAAAATAAAGTCGCTGGACACTCCTTTTGAAACCCAGCATGAAATATAAGTAGACTTGATTTTTGAAAAGCATCAAAAACTAGGCTTCAAGCACTAAAAGAACAATACCAGCGAAACTAACATGTGACACAATCCACACAAACAATATTACAAGAAAGAATCCAGGAAAACCCACTGAATTGAAAATAAGGTAGGCTTCATACCATATATATTTCATTTGTCAGAAGACAAAGGGAATAGAGAGAAAGGGTCCCAACAACAAGTACTTGCCAAACAGGAAACACAAAAACATGTTCAGCTAAATGCACAACCCCTAGCATGAACTGAAGTAGGTTCTGTTGCAAGAAGTTGGCTAATTGAGAAGAATGAGAGAAGTCTGAGCTAGAATCTAGAAGCAAATGGAGAATGAAGCAATATGAAAAGGACAAATAGAATCAATGTAACATTCGCTAATGAATGGCACATGTATTGCACAACATTGGTCTAGTATACTTCCAACATACATGCCTGTGCCTATTCTACATGGATCAGTACTTGTCCAGAAGAGAAGGATGAGGATAATAATGTAAAAGATAATCACCCTCAAGAGAGGAAATACCACATTTATACACTTAACAAAAAGCGAATGACATGAAGGACAAAATTTATAGTTTTTCTCTATATACACTGGAAATAAACATAGTTTTCATCGTGTTGATGAAGGGCAAAACATGAATAGAAATGATAATTCAATAATTATCTGCATCATTAACAAATCATTTGGCAGAATTATTGATATCGGAATAAATAGCACATACGAATGAAACAATAATCTACTATACAATATAAGTATCAACAAAAGCAACCCAGTTGAGACAACATAATCCCTAAAACTCAGTAAATACAACTGAAATAAGTACTTCTCCAAATTTTATTGAAAAAGATCAAATTCAAGAAGTACCGAATTACAAAGATTTAACATACTTGTATCAAGGATGGCATACTGACAAATCATGCCATTTCTCTATCTATTTGGGGCCCTTCAGATATCCATGTTCTCCATCTGAATGCTGCTTTTTAAAGGCACATATTCTCCCAAGTAGCCACCAAGATGTTCATGTAAAGCACTCTTATCAATTCCCTGATGGTGATAGCTCTTGCAAACATAGTAAAAAACACTCTGCACCAATAAACCGACCAGATTTACAATCACCAATACCCCTACCAAGAACCCACCAACAACAATTCTGGTAAAAACCCCATATCTGTCTCCTCCGTGAACCACCACTGACCCAAAAAAAAACCCCAATAACCCCACAAATCCCTAAATATGCACAAACAAGCACCGCAGCCATACGAGTCCTTCCCTTGAGCAACTCATAGCTTTTCTTCATCGCTGTTAAGCCATAGATGGGCTCAAGCACAGAAATCACGCTAGCCAAATGCCATAGAGCAGTTATATACACATGGACAACCAAAAAAAGCAAGAAAATAACCACCAAGGAGAAAAAAGCTAATAGGGAGTTCTGGGTGTCAATGGCAATAATTAAAATGACCAAGAAGATAAGGAACGCAGAGTTATAAAGCACCATTAACAACGAGACCCATAAGAAAGTAATGAACAAGCGCTTGAAAACCTGGGGAATAGCAGAAATTGTAGAAGAGAAAGACACAGGCTTGGACGTGTAAAGAGAGGCGACCGTGAAAACAACAGCAGCAGTTGAGAGAAGAGAGAAAGCAAAAAGAAAGATCAAATAACAGAACTGGAAGATCAATAGGACAGTCCATTCATGACGAGTTTGGGAAGGATCAGCAGATGGGTGGTCTTCAAGTTGAGCTAAAAGAGGGTGAGTGAAGAGAGAATGAGCTAAGATAGCAAAGGAAAGAGGAAAAATTAGGGTTAGGGTTAGAAGATAGAATGTTTTGGGGGAACGTTTGGGGATTGAGATTGATTCCCTGAGAATGTCAGATATGGTAAAGAATTGGAGCTCTTCCTGGGATAGATCCATGGCGTGTAAGGAGATGCAGAAGTCAATCGGCGGATAAAGAAGTGACTTTTCTAGATTCTGCAGAGAGAGAGAGAGAGAGAGAGTTAAACCAAGAAGAGACAACTAAGAAGGAGCAAAGTACTCCAGAGCTAGTTGGGGCTCGTTTATTTTTGGGCTTTTTATAAAAATATACATAAAAAAAAAGAAATTTTTACAAAAATATAAAAAAAAAATCAAAATAACAAAAAATACAATGTATCTATAATTTTTTCTCTAATACATTTTTTTAAATTTTTAATAATAAAAATATAATTTATATTTTTAAAAAAATACAACTTTTCATTTTTAGAATGATGAAAAAGATAAGGAGGAAAGTAGGAAAGTATGAAGTTGGACGGACTATCGACGAAGGGACTTTCAGGCCAAATAAATTCTAAATCATATACGAAGATCACCAGAAATCTTCCGATTAAATTCCAAAGCAAAGTTTCTTATTTCTCTCTTAAATTTTGGAACAGCTTTTTCAGGCCAAACAATTGTTCCTCCCCACAGAGTATTATCATAAGCAATTATCCCACCAATCCTGATCAATTTTATTAGCCTTTCATGATAGTTATAATAGTTTCCATTGTCTGCGTCCACGAATCCAAAATCATAACTCCCTTCATTCTCTTTCTGCAATTAAGTCAAACAAAGTCAACACCGAAAATAATTAATTTATTAAATAAATACACGTAACTTCAAACTTACGTCTTCTAAGAGTCGATCAAGAACTGGTAAAGCAGGAGACTCAATGAAGTTGATTTTGTGGTCCACACCAGCCTTCTTTATCATCAGCAATCCGATCTTTTCATACGCTTTCTAATCAATATCTATGACTGTAATCTGTCATACATTCATAAATCATTAAGTGTGAGATTTTGAGTTGGAACACAAAAAATAAGGAAAAGCATACCTTGCCATCTTCAGGAATTGTAAGAGCCGTTAAAAGGGCAGAATATCCAGTAAAGACTCCAACTTCAATTGAGTGTAATTAAGAAATTAATTTTTTTCCTATTAAATCATTTAACTTTTATTGTATTATATTATGACTCTATAAATAGTTATTTTAATGCAATATTGAGTTTAAATTAAGATTTAATAGAAGGAAAATGATAATCAAAAGTCTTAATATATTATAAAAGAATAATATTATTTTATTTGAACTTTAGTAAAACTAGACCTGAGTGCACCGAAAAATATAATTTTAGTGACTTAATGTAACACAGTGATTTTCAAGAAGCTAATTAAAGTAAAAACTATGTTTTATGTCCTTTTTTTAGTAGCTGAATTATCTAGTACACAGTATGTACATCTAATATACATAGTGTGTACATGCTGTACATAATGTTTACATCTAGTACGCACCGTGTGTACATGCTGTACACAGTGTGTATATCATGTACACACCGTGTGTATGTGTTATACACAGCGTGTAAATCTAGTACACATCGTGTGTACATACTGTACACAGTGTGTACATCTAGTACACATAATATGTACATGCTATACACAGTGTGTATATCATGTACACACCGTGTGTATGTGCTATACACAGCGTGTACATCTAGTACACACCGTGTGTACATGTTGTACATAGTGTGTACATTTAGTACATATAGTGTGTACATGCTATACACAATACCTACATCTAGTACGCACCGTGTGTACATGCTGTACACAGTGTGTATATCATGTACACACTGTGTGTATGTGCTATACACATCGTGTACATCTAGTATATACCATGTGTACATGCTGTACATAGTGTGTACATCCAGTACACATAATATGTACATGCTATACAATATAGTGCAAATTCAATTCTGTTTCAACAGTCATATATGATGTATAATGAAATTTCAAATCATTCTGATGAATGGTAACTCCTATTTGTAAACGAACACATATGATGAAAATGTCATTTCCAGTAGATAAAAGGGATCATATAAAGGAAATTTCTTCTAACATTCACATCCTGTCGATCTTTGCTGCCGCCCTCCACCCGCAACATCAATTGTGTCAGGTAGGTATCTTCATTACCAATGCACAAAAGTTCAAAACAGTCAGTTAATACTCTTCCATATATAACAAAACCATAATTTGATTGCGGAGCAGTTCTTTAGACTTACATTTCTTCTTCAGGTTTATTCTTTAGTGCATTTTTGGCTATACACTGGAAAGCAGCGTCCACATTGAATCCTTCCTTTGCTGAAGTCCCGAAGTAAGGTATGTTTCCTTTAGAAGCACACCATGCCTTTGCTTTCTTCTCTGAGACCTAAATCCAATGGGAGGTACATATCCAGAAAATGAATTCGCACTCACATTTGTATTCAGTATATCTAAATTAAGAGAAAGGTTTCTTCCCCTCAATACCTTCTCTTAGTGCTGTTAAAATTTACCACGGAAACAATTTTTATTGAATAAGGGGATTGATGGAAACAAAAGGCATGTTGTGAAAGGAAAATAGCTTACCACCCAACTATTGCCACCGTCAATATCTATCTTGTTTCCCAACACAACAAATGGGAAGTTTTCAGGGTCAGATTGACTAGCCTGCATAGCAATACCATAAATTATAAATTATACTTTGAACCGCTATCTTAAAGTGTAAAATAAACAGGGTAGTCAAAGGACTGATAGAAACCTGAATTAGAAACTCTTCTCTCCAATTATTAAGATTATCAAATGATTTCATGACACTCACATCATAAACAAGAACACAGTAGTCTGCACCGCGATAAAAAACCACTCCAAGGCTTTGAAACCTTTCTTGCCCAGTAGTGTCCCATATCTGTACACAACAATAAGGAGGCTTCAGAAGGAAAATATTTATCTTGCAATCGTACTAAGCATTGGTAAAATAAGTGAATTGTGATGCAGGGATCTCATGAGTTTAAGAAAAGTAATCATAACTTATTAGTACCCAGCAAAATATCACTATTTCTATATTTCCCCCTTATATTTGACCAAAGATGACATTTTAGCTTGCTAAATTTCAAAATTGTTTTCTTTTTTATTTATATATATAAAAAGATAAAAACGATTCACATCATACCATACAATTCAGTCTAGTAGGCAAGGCATGCAAAGTTACTCATTTAGGTGCTACTCTTTGACTACGCTAATCTCTATGAAAAATTTAACTTGCCAACCATGTATAAATTAAATTCTAGGCATCCTTTATAGATATTATTTCTTTTAAATTAATCTAAGGTGCAAAATACGCATGGACATGAAGTAATCATGAAACATATCTTTTGAGACACAACAGCGTCCAAATTTATCAACTAACTAATTCCCTCCTTTCTTTCTTTTTTTTCCTATTTATACTCGCTGCAATTTCTAGTTGTTGCAGTGTCAGTAATATCAAATATATTATGGAAAGATGCTTCTGTGAACAGATAACGTAACCATTTGAGCTATAACTCTGAACTAAGCAGCCATTTCAGCTAATTTCCTCCTTTCTCCGTTTCTATCTATACTCGCTATAATATCTAATCGTTTGTGTCATTAATATCACGGAAGCAGATATCGACACCATTTCAGCTACAACTTGAAGCCAATCAAAATCCTAAAAATATAAAATCTTATAATTCAATATTTAATAACTTATTTCAGTGGAATTAATTCATCAGCTTATGAAAAAAATGGCAAATGGTAAGGGAGAGATTAAAACAAGGAATACCCACATAGACTTTCCCTTGATATGAGACAATGAGGATGATTCCACCAGCCATATCGTCATTTATGAGATGCAAAGAAGTCATTAAAGAAGAAGTGAGCCAGTTGCCAAAAGGGTGTTTCTTTGAGCATCTAGACGGAAGAGAATAGAGAGTAAAGCAACTTGATGGGAGATGAAGAGAGATGAAGAAACGAGACGGGGTTGTATTTATGAAACCAAGAATTTAAAAAGTGGGATTTATGAAAAATAAGGAGATGGGGTTGTATTTTTTGAAAAAAGGGAAAAAAAGTTGGCAATTGGGGTAATTTCCTCAAAAAAAATAAAAATAACAAAAAATACAATACTTTCATAATTTTTTCATTAATACATTTTTTTAAATTTTTAATATCAAAAATACAATTCATCTTTTCAAAAATACAACTTTTTATTTCTATTCTCATTTCACACAATCTCCTTCTGAGATTGGATTCTTCATCTCTCCCGCTCTCTCTTTCTTCAACTTTTTATTTATTTCATTTTCATTTTCTGTAATTAGTTTTGAATTTTTTGATTCGAATCAATTTTGAGAGTTCAATTGCTGAGCTATCTTAGGAGCCTGCGAGATGGGGAATTGTTGCTTGGATGAGGCTGGCGGTAGTTCAGCCATCGGCGGCACTAGCGCTGCTTCTTCCAGTGGGATTGCTAATGACGCCGTCGATGGCTTCCTTAAGTCTCGCAGCTTTCACAACATCTTAATTTTCTGAAATCGAGGTACTTGCTCTCTTTATTTTGTTGATGTCTAATTTGGTTAATAAGCTTAGATGAGGTTGTTCGTGGATTGGTTTAATGTGATTTTGTCCGGAGCTATGTTTTGTCAAAATTCTACTAATGGGGGAGATTTTAGAGTTTAGGAAGTTCAAATTGGTTCAATTTATGATATTACGTGAAATCAATTTGAAGGAGTTATGTTGCTTTTCTATTGCTTTTTAAGCTAATTTCAGCAATGTTTAATCTTTGAATCTAACAAATTATACACAACCATACCAGTTGAGCAGATTTTTTGCGTGGTCATACAACGAAATTTGGAATGATTATCTATTTAACAAGGCATATTCATTATATAAGCATGAGAAATTTTCTACTCTGCTTCTTTTATTTCAAACAACATTATATCAAAAACTATTGTTCTAGCGTCTCAAATTTTTAGGTTAACGTGTAGAATCACTCTTTTAACTTGATAAAAGTGGTTTTCCTTAAGTTAAATTTGATGCATTTAGCAGAGTAGGATTAGAATGATGGAGAATGTTGGGCTCAGTGAGCGGTTGCATAAAAAGAATGTCACACTTTGTATTAGAAAAGATTTATTTTCGGTTGATAAATTTATCAGTTAGCTTCTTCATTTCAATTTCCCTTTGGCTTTGTCTTCAGTTTTTTGTATTGACTTCCCCCTCTAAAATTTCTATGACTGCAGTTATCATTTTCTGCTACAAACTTACGCGATCGAGATGTGCTTTCTAAGGTTTGTTCCCTAACTCTAGAAGCAGTTCGATTCCTTTTTTTCCTTTGGGCTCTGTGATCAATCTACTAATTAACTTCTAGCTTTAAAATAAAAAGTTGCTTAAGTTGTTAATTATTTTTACACAGCCTTATAGTTTTCCATACAAACTTATGTTCTTATGCTTGCCTATTGTACATAGGTACATCTTATTTAAATGCACTGATCTTTGTGATAATTTTAAACCTAAAAAGGAATTATAAATAAATAAAATTTGAATGTTAGCTCATTGATGTTATAATATTAATAAAAATAAATTAGGAGATGCTAGTTTCAGCTTAAAGGTCACAAGATAGACTAAGCGAAATCGTAGTGCAATTGAAATATCAAGTTATGATTCTCAAGTCTCCAAAAAAATAAAAGACAATTATAATTTTATTTTTCTTTACTATATACATTTGCTAATTGTGAATTATAATTCTAATTGTGTGTCCTTGCTGTATACACCGTGTGTACATGATATATACACAGTGTGGACTAGCTGTATACACTGTGTGTACTAGCTATATATACCGTGTGTACTTCATATATGTACAATATGTATTTACTGTATGCACCATGTATACTTGTTGTAATATACACAGTATATACTAATTGTATACATTGTGTACATATTGTATACACTATGTGTATTATATGTATACAGAGTGTGTACATCATGTATACACAGTGTGTACTACCTGTCTACACAGTGTGTACTAGCTGTCTACACAGTGTGTACATACTGTATACATCATGTGTACATCATGTCTACATAGTGTGTACTAGCTGTATACACAATGTGTACATACTGTATACACCATATGTACATACTGTATACATCATGTTTATACCGTGTGTACATCATATACTAAATGTATATACAATGTGTATATACTATATACACCATGTATATATCATGTATACACTGTGTGTACATTATGCATACATAGTGTGTACTAACTATATACACAATGTGTACATCATTTATACATAGTGTGTACTAGTTGTATACACAGTGTGTACATCATTTATATACGGTGTGTACTAGCTTTATACATGTATACTGTGTATATACTATGTATATATTTTCAGTTCACTTTGCATGTACTTAATGTATAATGTTTGTGTACTTCTTGCATATTGTGTGTGTGCTTATTAGGTCTAGATATCTTATGTTGATTGTGTTTAATATAGATTGATTGGTTTATGTAATTGCTCTTGCATGTTTTTGTTTGGAGATTCAAATTGGGGCAAGTTTTATATTGATCTCTGGGTTTCAGGATTTCATAGGGGACTATCACTTCAAGAGCAAAACACTTCAAAATGAGCATTGCCCGGAAGGTTTGTGTAAAAGCTTCAATGTTTGCTTTGTATGTCAAAGAGAAGCTCAATTCATGGCCTGAATAGAGCACTAAAACAAAGTAGTTGGCTGACTCTATTAGAAGCAGGTGACATTTGCCGACACAAAATGGATGGAAGAAGCTCCGAAGCAGTTTTCAGCATGGTTACACATAAAGATGTAAACTACAAATATGGAAGTCGCACAATTTAGATAGATTTGTTGTGTGCATTAAGAAAATTCCGTGCTAGTAGATCCTTGATAGTTGATACACTGACTTTCTTCAACATTGCAACATATTAGTTTCATAATTTTAGGGTCTTAGCTATTTTATTTTTGTAAGTTCTCAAGTCTTGCCCATTTTACTGACCAAGTGCATTTAAATTTTGGTTCACTTGCCCCAGTACTTACAAATTTTCTTTCGGGTATCACGTTAATAAAAATTAGGCTATTAAATTGCCTTTCTTTTTACAACAATTAACTATTTGAATATTAAAAAGAAAAGAAGTTAAATACAATTCCTCTTTTGTTCAATTAACTTTCTATGTAAATATTCCCATATATACCAGGCACTTAATTCTTTAATTTCATATTATTTCTTCATTGTAGCAGGCCACTTAAGCCGACTATTTCCAGATATGTAAGGGTGATGACCGATACAAGAGTTTTCTTTTTTAATTAGATTGTAATTAAATGAGTTACCAATATACTTCTTCCACCAAGAAATAGAACTGCAGAGTATAAGCGTAGCATTTAATATAATATATGATGCCCATATGCCATTCATTCCAGGCAAATCCAAAAACAAATACTGAATTTAGAACGCCACAAGGAACCACAAAAGAAAATTTTCAAGCCATAAAAGCTTCACCTGGGGTAGTTTTCCAATGTGCTTTGCTGTTGAAAACCCAAAAATTAACTTAAATTAGAAATAAAAATAATGAACTTCATTGATACCATAAATCAATAATGCCAAAGTCTTCAAAGCCGAACCTGCACCTATTCAATCGGTATCTTAGAAAAAAGGGAGCAAACCAACTGCACTCTACCATTTTTCACAGCAATTGCTGAATTTCCAGCCTTTAGTACTAATTAGCTTATCAAACAAGCTCAAAGTTTCATCCATATCATCAGAAACAATTCGATCTTGAGAAACAGATTCCAGTTGCTTCAATCTATCAAGACACTATAATACTGGATTATCTCGGACATTGCCCTCTCCTGGAACAAAAGTCACAATCCCTGCAAATGGAATATTCATTAAAATTCTTCGTAAGAGAATTTCTCATTAGCAAAAATTCCAGGCACAGTTGGTACTTTATCATGCATGTTTATCACTCTTAGAACCTTAACTCCAAGTTCATCACATCGTTCTTTAAACTTCAGATTTCCCACCCGAGGCCCCGAGAAAGAGTAAACTGTGATAGGAATTTTATTAATCTTGAATTCTCCACTGACATCCATGTAATTAAGCTTCATCTTTGCAATATCATAAGCACTTATTATAGCCAAAGCTGAGCCTAGGCTATGTCCCGTGATGGTAATACTAATTTCTTCATCTCTATAATAGTCAATTAGCCGCTTAATCTCAGCTAAAACTTGTTCACCAGCTAAAAATGTGCAATACTCACAAGAATTTTCTTTCTTGGTGTATAAATCGTAAAATCCTGACTCTATCTTGATGGATGGTTTGTCGATGAAATTAGCAGAGCAAAGGATGTCTTTGAGATCATATATCCATTCAAGATAAGTGACTATGCCTCTCCATATATCACGGCGACCCAACCGTTTAATCTCCTCTTCATCAGTGGCAACGGCGACATAACCCATCCAATTTGCATGCAAGCTCCATACGCTGCTTAGCTTGGATTTTTGAAAGAAATTTGGAAGGTTTATATTTGAAGTGGCATAGAGATAGCTGCTTATTTGGTATCCATGGTTTTCCATGTCCTGCTTCTCGAAGAAATGAGCTGCTTGGTATTTACAGGTTCCACAATACTTAGAGTGAGGATCAAAATCGAAAGAATCGTAGCATGCTTGTGCGAATTCTCCATAACGGATGATTTCTTTCCAGAGATGCTATCTATGCTGAGAAATTAATTATCGATGGAAAGAGGACAAAAGATCGTCAGAGAGAAAAATATGCCGATGATGGTGGAATGAGAAGATAAGGGAGAGTGAAGGACAGTTTTTATTTAAGTAAAAAAATGTTGTATTTTTGAAAATAAAAATTTAAAAAATAAGATATAGGAAATATTATAAAAAGAGTTATATTTTTTGAAAAAATGATAAAAACTTGACATTTGAGATAATTTTCTCTTTATTTTTTGACTTTGGGCCCTTTCAGAACTATGTATTATACTATTTCAGCTTCCTTTTAAGACCGCACTCACAGCCCAATTAATTGTATGGTAAATTGGCAATGTCTTCCATGGCGGTTTCAACTTCAACCATTTAATAATTCAGCAAGGAAGATAGTAAAATTCATTTTTCTCACGATCACTACGTAATACTGTGAATTAGTGTCGGTTCACACTTTAAAAACATGGTAGGATACTATATTTTTATTTATTTTATTGCTTAAAAATTTAAGAAAATCTTTTTTTTTCATTTCTCCTAAATTTTACTCTATCTTCATATTCATCATACTTTTAGTATTGCTAATATAAATTATTCTTCTACATTTAATTTGAATTCTCAATTCACTTTAAAAGATAAATATAATAACCGTTGTATCAATTTCAGTTTTTATTCAATTTTTCTGAATCGGTTAATCAACATTTTTTTATTTTTAGTTAACAATTAAAAAATTTTAACGTATAAATTTAATAAATTAAAAAAATTTAATGTTATTTTTAATGGTTAAAAATTATATGTTCAACATGAAACTAATCATAGTGTCTATTATACACATGTAATGAATTAATGATTGTTATAAGAAAATAAAATATATCACAATATTTAGAAAGAACAAAAAATATTAAAAACTAAATCTAAAAATTAAAATATAAAATGTATATAAACTAATTAACCATTAATTAAAAGTCAATTCGGTTAACTGTCGATTTTTAAAAATAATAACCTTAAATTATCAATCCGATTAACATAAAAAAAAAAATCAATTCAATTTAACCTAAAAATCGAGATTTTTTTTTCTTTTTTGTCCACCCTTAGTAAAACAGTCATATCCTTTTTTATAAAAAGTAGAGCAACAAAACATGGGGCAAAAAAATTAAATAGAAAAGGCATCATGTCAATGTAAATAAATAATGGATACGTTTTATCAATTGTGATTTTGTGAAAAATTATATATTATCATGTGCAGTTCAATTTTGATTTGATCTCATTGAACTGTTAACCAGAAACCCGTTTTCTTTGTTGGTTCTAAGACTGGCAGGTCTGAAAATCTCGACGCGAACTTCCCTTCTCTTATTTATCTATATATACTGATTGATTTTCACTATAGTATAATCTCTTAAAGCATCCTTCTCAGGAATGCATAACACTTTATTCTCCGCTATCCAAAGTTTGTGGAAACAGAATGTCTAGGACTTCACCAAGTCATCCCATAAGTCTTCCTAGTTCTTTTGACAATAAATAAATAAATCTTCCTAATTCTTATCTACTTTCTTATATTATCTTCCTACTTCTGGTCAGATGCTCCTACCAATTGGTAACATAGAGTTTATTAATCTGAATTTGTGAAAACCCTTTTGATGTCAGACAGCCAAGAAAGAATATACTTTCTAATAATGCTGCAAAGAAATACTTTTGGAATCAGTTGCAACGTCAGTAAATTTACTGTGTTCAAACCTGTAGTTCATCAATAGCATCATAATAAAAATCTTCCAAGGCACTGCAGGTGAAGAAATATGACCTGATTTTGGAAGAGGTAGGTAAATTTGCTTATCCAGCATTTTGGCTTGTCGATGCTATGACCCCAACAGGTTTTCAATGCCTTTATAACCCAATCCCTATTCAGATGTTTCAAATAATAAGGTCAGGTTCACTTCACCACAAAATTTCTGGCAGACTAACTGATATTTACGTAGAAGAGTGAAGATTCAGGATACATGAAAAGATAATTGAACCATTAATATTATACAATATTCATTAAAAATATGGTAGCAAGAAACTTTGCATACATTTATTATGAATAGAATAACTGCAGCGGGCCAACAAATTATAGCATCAATAACTAAATATTAGAAAACCAGCAATGCAAGAATTTAGCGTAGTTCATCTTTCTTTGCTTTTGACAGCATAGATGGACTAGAATGATTCTTACTTTGAAATAATTAACCTGTGCAACAAACCATTGAGTTAGAATTCTGATTATACATCTGCTTTCATGATTGAGAAACTTATCTATCACCCTTCTGTATTAAAGGACTAGGTTACGGCCAATGGCGCATAACAGCTAATCTATATTAGTGGAACACAAAGTTATTCCCCATTGGGATTTCTTATTTAGTTTTAAGCCTAGACCTGATAAGGAACTTCATCCACATTCCAATGATATGAACTGAATCAATGGTTATGTAGCTGATGGTTTACAAAATCTAAACACATTAAAATAGCCCTCCAAGGATTAAACTGATGGGATATGCATCTCTCAAGTTGGTGAAGCCTCCACTTTGACTTTGGAAACACCCAACTAATATGGAAAAAGTTAAGGGGAAAAAATTGATGAGAGCTCCACTTGAGGAAATGTGTCCAGAATAAGATCCAGAAATAGTTCTTATTTTAGATGAATGAAATAACAAATGTACACCCAAAAAAAAAAAATCAAAGTAAGAGGACAATCCCAACATAATCTAGAGCAACTGTAAGAACTCCCACGTCATGAAAAAAAAGCTGATTGCATCAAGTGAAGAGAATAACTAAAATTTTACCATGCTAACAACTGAGAATCACAAACAGAAGAAAGTCAACTATTTTTTCATTGTGCACAAAATATGAATATGAAGAAACAGCAACAAGAGATGTGAGCTTTGAGACTCTCCAGATGTGCAAACCAATATTTTAGCAGCTTCTAGCTTGAATACACATTCCACTTGTCATCTAGTTTCAAGTCTAATTCCTTGATCCAAATTGTGATCATCCACTAGTTGCATGGCTTAATTCAGTTTTGCCTACATTTCTTCTATCACTTAAGATATAAAAGTGAAACTTTCGTTCACATTTACTCTGCATTTCTGTTATGGAATGTATAGTATATTCCTAATTAGGCTAATTTATTTAGTTTCCGTGGATGTTAGCATTAAACTTGTATATACATCTTTGTAATTATTGAGAAATCTATATAAAATATTCTCCAAGACAGCGCAAAAGGCCTTGTCTCATCCTGCTTGGCATGATGCAATTCTTGAGGGGATAAAAGCTCTGGATGACAACCATTTCTAGGGTTTAGTGGATTTACCTAAAGGTAAAAAGGTTGTAGGATGCAAATAGACTTTTGCAGTTGAAGTTAATCCAGATGGTTCAGTGGCTAAACACAAGATTAGGCTTGTGGCCAAAGAATATACACAAACTTATGGAGTAAATTATTCTGATTCTTTCTCTCTTGTGGCTAAATTGACTTCTTTTTGTCTCTTTATATCTATTGCTGCTTCTCAGCATTGGCTATCATATTTGTTGGATATCAAGAATGCTTTCTTCATGGAGATCTTTAGAAAAAAATTTATATGGAGCAACCACATGTTTTTGTTGCTCAGGGAAAGTACGGTAAGGTCTGCCATCTAAAAAAATCTCTATATGGACTAAAGCAAAGTCCTCATATTTGGTTTGGCAAATTCAATAAGGTGGTCCAAAAATTTGGGCTAAAGTTCTGTTATGAAATGTATAGTATATTCCTAATTAGGCTAATTTATTTAGTTTCCGTGGATGTTAGCATTAAACTTGTATATATATCTTTGTAATTATTGAGAAATCTATACAAAATATTCTCCAAGACAGCGCAGAAGGCCTTGTCTCATCCTGCTTGGCATGATGCAATTCTTGAGGGGATAAAAGCTCTGGATGACAACCATTTCTAGGGTTTAGTGGATTTACCTAAAGGTAAAAAGGTTGTAGGATGCAAATAGACTTTTGTAGTTGAAGTTAATCCAGATGGTTCAGTGGCTAAACACAAGATTAGGCTTGTGGCCAAAGAATATACACAAACTTATGGACTAGATTATTCTGATTCTTTCTCTCTTGTGGCTAAATTGACTTCTTTTTGTCTCTTTATATCTATTGCTGCTTCTCAGCATTGGCTATTATATTTGTTGGATATCAAGAATGCTTTCTTCATGGAGATCTTTAGAAAAAAATTTATATGGAGCAACCACATGTTTTGTTGCTCGGGGAAAGTACGGTAAGGTCTGCCATCTAAAAAAATCTCTATATGGACTAAAGCAAAGTCCTCATATTTGGTTTGGCAAATTCAATAAGGTGGTCCAAAAATTTGGGCTAAAGAAAAGCTAATATGATCAACTATGATCAAATTCAAGTTTATTATAGAAAGAAGAAGCAGCGTAGCAAGGGCAATGAGGAAAACCAGCACGTTTGAGCTGGAGCATTCTGTTAAGAAATTAGTTACACCTAGTCCTAGCTAGAGGGTAGGGAGGAGAAACGGTTTTGCTTTTTCATTTTGTTATTTTAGCTTTGCTTTTTGGGGAGAGTTGGTTATCTAGAATATCATTGTAATTTCTACTTTTAGAGCAGGGTTCCTATTCTGGAGAGAGAAGTCATTCTTCCTGTGACTCTGTAACTGTTAGGTCCCTGCTAAATACACAGCCACAGCAAGAAAAAACAAAGTACAACCACAGCAAGCACAAGAAAAATAGGAATGGGAGATGAACAATCCCGGAATCTGTTTATTGAGTAAAAAAAGTGTAAACAAGGAAATAGCAGCTTAGAGAGGAATTCGAGAGCCTCTCTCTCTCCTTAGACAAACACTAAAAACATTTGCTACCCTTCACGCCTTCCACACACCCTTTTGTAACCCCCAAAACCCCAAACTCCAATGCCTAACTAACTCCCAACAGACTCAAGATTCCCTATTTGCCAACTGTATTCTCCCTCCCCACTTTGCCCCTGTGCCTACTGTAAGTCTTTGTAATGAGGGGCCTAGCATTACCCGCGGCCCAAAGAGCAACCTTGTCCGCAAGGTTGAAAGCAGGGAATTGAGAAGCAATGGTGTCAAATGGCTCCCAAGAGTCTTCAAAGGGGGGTAGGTCCTTCCACCGAATAAGAACTTCTGTTTTGGGAGGTCCAGCAGTAGGAGAGGGTCGTACGCCAAGCACTGCCAGCGGTTCCACTAGCAATTCCAGGTCAGGAGTGAGAGAGGAAGGAAGGGTGGAAGAAAAGGGATGTGAACCGATGGCCTTCTTAAGTTGGGAGGCATGGAAGACATTATGGATGCGAGTGTGAGAGCATACGCTACTGTCCCAATCTGTCTCGCAACAAGAAAAGGTCCATAATATTGGGGGGCCAATTTTTCATTGATACGGGCTGCCAGGGATGTCTGTTTGTAAGGCTGGAGTTTAAGGTACACCCGATCACCAACTGCAAACTGAACCTGTCGACGCTTGCTGTCAGCATAGAAGCGCATCTTTTGTTGTGCCCTTTGTAAGTTTTGCTTCAAATCATCCAGGATAGCATCCCTATTGGACAAATACTGCTCCACTTCATGGTTGGCTGCTGATCCCCATTCATGACGAGCAAGTGGTGGAGGTGGACGCCCGTAGAGAGCTTGGAAAGGAGTGAGGCCCGCAGAGGAGTGTGTGGCTGTGTTATAGTGGTATTCTGCCCATGCTAACCAAGACGACCATTTGGACGGGTGATCCATGGTGAAACAGCGGAGGTAAATTTCCAGGCCCTTGTTCACCACCTCAGATTGCCCGTCGGTTTGGGGATGGTAGGCTGTGCTGCGCTTCAATTCGGAGCCTTGGAGACGAAACAACTCACGCCAAAAATAGCTCATGAAGACCTTGTCTCTGTCGGAAATGATGCTTTTTGGTATGCCATGGAGGCGTATCACTTCCTGTAGGAAGATCCGAGCAATGGTTGGAGCTGAAAATGGGTGTTTCAAAGCGATGAAGTGGGCATATTTAGTTAGGCGGTCCACTACCACCAAAATGGCATCATACCCACGGGATTTGGGAAGGCCCTCAATGAAATCCATGGTGAGATCCTCCCAAACTATATCGGGAATGGGAAGGGGCTGCAAGAGTCCGGCGGGTGCCATGGCTTCATGCTTACTGCGTTGACAAACATCGCAAGCAGCCACAAAGTCTTGAACCTGTTTTTTCATGCCCTTCCAATAAAATTCAGTGGCAAGGCGCTGGTAGGTGCGGCGCATGCCGGCATGACCACCGATGGGGCTGCAATGAAACTCCTGCAATAATAATGGAACGTAATGGGAGTCAGAGGGGTAGAGCAAGCCTCCCTTTGTAGCGGAGGAGGTTCCCCATGACTTGGAAGTGTGGATGGGCACTTGGCTGGAGCTGGATTGCTTTGATAATGTTGGAGAGGAAAGGGTCTGCTGCTGTTTGTGCTGGAACATCCTTGAAATCCAGCAAGATAGGGGCTGTTAGAGATGCAAGAGTAGTCAAAGCAAGGATGCGGGATAAGGCATCAGCAGCTGAATTGGTGGACCCCGGCTTATATTGGAGCTCGAAGTTATACCCAAGTAGCTTCCGAAGCCATTTAGCATACTCCCCATCCACAATGCGCTGTTCCAGCAAGTATTTTAGGCTTCTTTGGTCTGTCCGCACTACAAAACGCTGACCCAACAAGTAGGGACGCCACTTCTTGATGGCGAAGACTATAGCCATTAGCTCCCGCTCATAAACCGAAGTAGCTTGGGCGGTTGGACTCAATTTCTGGCTGAAGTAAGCGATGGGTCGACCTTGCTGCATCAGCACAGCACCGAGCCCGAATCCTGAAGCGTCTGCTTCAACAATGAAAGGCTGGGAAAAATCTGGCAGGGCCAATACTGGAAGTGCACTCATAGCTTCTTTAAGCTGCTGGAAAGCTTGTTGTGCAGTGGCATCCCAGTTAAAAGCATCCTTGCGAAGCTGTTGTGTGAGTGGCCAAGCAATTCGACTGTAATTCTGGACAAAACGCCGGTAATACCCCGTGAGTCCTAGGAATCCACGTAGAGACCGTAGGGAGGCAGGAGTGGGCCAGTCCACCATAGCTTGCACCTTCTTCGGGTCAGCAGAAACCCCTGTTGAATCAATAATATGTCCCAAGTATTCCACCCGTTCTTGGAAAAACACACATTTTTTTGCATTAGCAAAAAGTTGCTGGGAACGCAAGGAAGTAAAGACTCGCCTCAAGTGTTCTTCATGCTCTTCTCGGCTCTTACTATACACAAGTATATCATCAAAAAAAACTAGAACAAACTTTCGGAGGTAAGGTTGGAATACCTCATTCATCAGAGATTGGAAGGTTGATGGGGCGTTGGTCAAACCAAACGGCATAACTCGGAACTCGTAGTGACCGTGATGGGTACGAAAAGCTGTCTTGGGGATGTCTTTAGGGCGTACTCTTATCTGGTAGTACCCGGTCTTGAGGTCTATTTTGGAAAATATAACTGCCCCATGAAGCTCATCCAATAATTCCTCAATGATAGGAATGGGAAATTTGTCTAGAATAGTTGCTCGGTTCAATGCTCGATAGTCTACACAGAATCGCCAACTTCCATCTTTCTTTTTGAAAAGAATGGAGGAAAAATATATGTTCTGTATTTGATTTGAAGAGAAATCCTATATTTATACAAGTATAGAAATCCTAACTAGGAAACTACCTATTCTGTACAAGATAACTGTCTATTCTGTATAAGGAAAGACATTTAATTTTACAGCTAAATCCATGCTATAACACTCCCCCTCAAGTTGGAGCATAGATGTTAATCATGCCCAACTTGTTACACAAATAGTCAACTCGAGGGCCAGGTAAGGCCTTTGTGAACAAATCACCCAATTGTTCTCCTGTTTTCACATATCCTGTTGAGATGACATTATCTTGAATCTTTTCACGAATAAAATGACAATCAACTTCAATATGCTTGGTCCGTTCATGATACACTGAATTGGAGGCGATATGAAGAGCAGCTTGATTATCACACCAAAGTTTTGTTGGAGACGGAGAATCTATACCAATTTCAGCAAGCAAATGATGAATCCACAAAATTTCACATGCGGACTGTGACATAGCTCTGTATTCAGATTCTGCACTGGATCTGGATACTACAGTTTGCTTCTTACTTCTCCAGGACACTAAATTTCCACCAACAAAAACACAATAGCCTGTTGTTGACCTCCTATCAATCTTAGAACCTGCCTAATCAGCATCTGTAAAACACTCAATGCGAGTATGCCCATGATCACCGTACAGTATACCTAATCCAGGAGCACCTTTCAAATAACGTAAAATTTGCTCTAAAGCTTCCCAATGCTTGATTGTAGGAGCAGCCATAAATTGACTAACAACACTCACTGCAAATGCGATATCTGGACAAGTTACTGTGAGATAATTTAGTTTTCAAACTAATCTTCGGTATCTCTCTGGATCATCAAAAGGATCACCATCATCCTTTGTCAGTTGTACATTGGGAACCATAGGAGTACTGCATGGCTTAGCTCCTAATTTTCCTGTTTCTTCAAGCAAGTCGAGAACATATTTTCTTTGGGATAGAAGAATACCCTTCTTACTTCCCGCCACTTCCACTCCCAAGAAATATTTCAACTGGCCTAAATCTTTAGTGTGAAATCTACCATGCATAAAAGACTTAAGTGAGGAAATACCTGTAGAATCACTTCCTGTAATCACAATATCATCAACATAAACCACAAGGAGAATAATGCCAGCTTTTGATTGTCTGTAGAAAACTGAGTGATCACACTGACTCTTCTTTAGCCCAAACTCTTGGACAACCTTGCTGAATTTGCCAAACCAAGCACGAGGACTCTGCTTCAATCCATATAGGGATTTCTTCAAATGACAAACTTTCCCATACTCCCCCTGAGCGACAAAACCAGATGGTTGCTCCATATAAACTTCTTCCTGAAGGTCACCATTTAGGAACGCATTTTTAATGTCCAGCTGATGTAAGGACCAATGATGAGAAGCTGCCAAAGATATGAAAAGGCGAACAGAGCTCAATTTGGCAACCGGAGAAAAAATATCAGAGTAATCCACCCCATAAGTTTGAGCATATCCTTTAGCAACAAATCGAGCTTTCAGGCGAGCCACAGAACCATCCGGATTAACTTTGACTGTAAAGACCCATTTGCAACCCACAGCCTTTTTTCCTTCTGGTAAAGGCACCAATTCCCAAGTGTTATTTGTATCCAAGGCGTTTATCTCCTCAATCATTGCATTATGCCATTCAGGGTGACTCAATGCTTCTTTAACTGTCTTAGGAATAGAGATGGAATCTAAAGATGCAATTAAAGAGCATGTCGAAGGAGACAAACGATCATAGGAAACAAAATTAGCAATGGAATAAGTGGATTTACAATTGCGTGTACCTTTACGAAGAGCAATGGGAAGATCGGGATCAGCGGGATCAGATGACGAAGGTGCTGGTGCAGGACATGTATCATTGGTGTCTTTTCTTCTAGAGTAAACCTGAACAATGGGTGGTCTTACTGTAGTGGAAGAATCACCAGTTGCTATCTGCTCAATATCAGAAGATTCAGTAGACACATCAACAGACTCTCGAGAAGATGTCACCTTATACATGAGCCACTCATCTTCCTCCCCCTGATTTTTAAGAGTGGGTGGAGATGAAAAGAAAGGTTTATCTTCAGAAAACACTACATCAGCTGAAACCAGATGGCGCTGCAGATCAGGAGAATAACATCTATATCCTTTTTGAACACGTGAGTATCCCAAAAAAACACACTTCAATGCCTTAGGATCAAGTTTGGTAACATGAGAACGTACATCTCGAACATAACATGTACTGCCAAAATTCCGTGATTCCACTGGAAATAGTGGTTTATTGGGAAACAAAACACTATAAGGAATATCACCATTCAACACTGTAGAGGGCATCCGATTAATCAGAAAACAAGCTGTAGAAATAGCATCGACCCAAAAATACTTAGGAACATTCATCTGAAACAATAGAGCTCTAGCTGTCTCTAGTAAATGCCTATTCTTTCTCTCAGCAACTCCATTTTGGGAAGGAGTATCCACACAAGAGGATTGGTGAATGATACCATGTTGAGACATATACCTCTGAAAAGAATCTGACATATATTCCTTAGCATTATCACTTCGTAATATATTTACAGAAGCATTAAACTGGGTTTTAACTTCAGCACAAAAAGCAGAAAAATGAAAAAATACTTCAGAACGATGTTTCATAAAATAAATCCAAGTCATACGAGAAAAATCATCCACAAAAGTAACAAAATATCTGTACCCCGTTTTTGATGTAACTGGACAAGGACCCCAAACATCCGAATGAACAAGCTTAAAAGCAAACTCAGCTCGTTTATTAATTCTAGGACCTAACGAGCTACGATGATGTTTTGCAAAATGACAAGACTCACAATCCAAAGAAGAGACATCATGAAACTGCGAACATAACTTCTTCAAAACAGGAAGAGAAGGATGCCCCATCCGACAATGTGCTTCAAAAGGAGAGACTACGCTGGAACAAGCAACAGATCGTGGAACCCAAGAATCCAGGATATAGAGACCACCAGATACATGTCCTTTACCAAAAATCTGGTTCGTCATAAGATCCTGAAAAAGACAATGATCAGGGAAAAATGAGACACAACAATTGAGCTCTTTGGTAAATTTACTCACATATATCAAATTAAAAGCCAGGTTAGGAAGATTTAGAACAGAGGAGAGAGTAATAGAAGAAGTTGGTTTAACAGTTCCAGACCCCAAAATGTTGTATGACGTCCCATCAGCAATAGTAACAGGTGAGGGAGCTTTATGAGTAGGAAAGCTAGAAAAAATATCAGAATTACCTGTCATGTGATTTGTAGCACCAGAATCAATGATCCAATTGTTGGTAGAGGAGATAAGACATGTATTACCTGCCTCAGTAGTGACTGAACTCGAGGATCCCTTTAACAGTTCCTGGTACTTAGCATACTCTTCAGCCGAAATGGTGATATTCTGCTCAGATGATGAACCAGAAGTAACAACATTAGCAATTTGTGCCCTTTGATTGCGATTTTGTAATTTCTTACAGTAGCGCTTCGTATGGCCTGGCTCTTTACAATAGTAGCAAACAATATCATTATTTCGATTGTCATTGGATTTATTTCCCCCTCTTGGCACATTCTTCTTACCAGTGTCACCCCCACTTTCTTTGACAACAAGAACACTATTTAGTTGACTGGAAAGGGCATTATCTGCACGCAATAACCTACTGAATACATCTTCAAGAGTAGGAATTTCAGAACCAGAAAGAATTTGAGATTTAGCTGTCTCAAATTCAGGTGGCAAACCAGCCAAAAAACTCATTACTGCCATTTTTTCTCTCTAAGCTTGTTGTTCCCTAATATCTGTACTAAAAGGTAGCAGCATATTCAACTCTGCATAAATTTTTTTAAATTCCATGAAGTAAGTGGTGAGTGATTTTGCCTCCTTCTCAGCACGATAAAATGCTTTACAGACATCATAAATGCGAGACTCATTCCTTTTTCCAGAATATAAAAAAGCCAAATAATCCATCAACTCTTTCACACTTTCACAATGAGAAATTAAGCCAAGCACATTTCTTTCAATTGAATTTCTAATCTGTAATAATAACCGTGAGTCATTTCTCATCCAGATTTGCTTTTCAGTTTTATCAGTAGGAGGGTCATCGGTTAAGTGATCATCCTTATCCATACTACGGAGATAAATCATAATAGTTCTACTCCAATCAAGATAATTAGATCCATCTAATTTTTCCTCCGTAATCTTAGACAAAGGAATAATCTCACTAACAGTCTCTCTAACAATTGCTTTACTGTCACCCATATTATCCACAAATAACACAATCAACAAACAACGCAGCAATATGACCCAATATATTCAACCAAAAAACAAATGCCCAACTCCCTCAACAAGCTACCCAATATTAAGCTCACACAAAAAATGGGAAATAGAGAAGAGCAGAACCTGGGCAGAGAAGGCAATTACCGCCAAAAGGAAGAAAAAAAAGGAAAACCACCTCAAGCTAGCACCGGAACCTCAAGCTAGCACCAGAATCTGACCGGAAACAAGAAGTCGACGTCGGAGGAGAAATCGGAGGACCACCGGACAACACACGCGCCTCCACTCGCCGGCACGTGAAGAAGCGGCAGAAACTTCGATCGGCGCGTGAGACCTACGCGCTGCTCCGATGGTCACCGAAAAACGTACCCAGGCCGGAATGGAGGGCGCGATCCTTCCTGTGGTGGAGGTGAGGCAAACCGGTCACCGGAGTTGGTGACCCAAGGAGGAGCAGATTCCTCAACCGAAAAAGAACAGTAGTTCTAACCCAAAACCAAAAAAACCAGAAAACCCAAATGAGCCTAGGGCTCTGATACCATGAAAAGAATGGAGGAAAAATATATTTTCTGTATTTGATTTGAAGAGAAATCCTATATTTATACAAGTATAGAAATCCTAACTAGGAAACTACCTATTCTGTACAAGGTAACTGTCTATTCTGTATAAGGAAGACATTTAATTTTACAGCTAAATCCATGCTATAACACTTTTTGGACCAATAGAACCGGACTAGAAAAAGGGCTGGTGCTAGGGTGGATGACCCCTGCTGCCAACATGTCTGTCACAAGGTTTTCTATCTCCGTTTTTTGCACATGGGGGTACCGATATGGCCTGACCGATATAGGCATGGTTCCCTCCTTAAGGATAATGGCATGATCATGTTTTCGTGTTGGTGGTAGACCTGCTGGAAGTTGAAACACATCCCGAAATTCGTCTAATAAGCTAATAGTCGGTTGGGTTTCTGGTTGTGAATGTTCTCCCTCCACTGCCAAAGTGTTAAGGTCAAGTTGGCATCCCTCCAACAAAATACAAGTGCCTTCACGTTTGACAGCCCTTTCCATTGCATGCAATGATAACCGGGTTCGACACAAGGTTGGGTCCCCCTTCAGAGTCACTTTCTGTTCCCCCACCACAAACTCCATTGACAACTCTGCCCAGTTCATGTAGGATGCGCCTATGGACAGCAGCCACTGGTACCCAAGAATCATGTCAGTGCTGCCTAGTTGGAGGGGAAAGAAATCAGCCACAACATCAATTCCAGGTAGGTGGAGGCAGACTTGCTTGCACAACCCAGTGGAGTTAATCTGCTTCCCAGTGCCCAATGTGACCCCAAACTGCCTAGTAGGAGAAACGGACAAATTGAGTTTAGAAACTAAGTTGGAGGAAATGAAGTTATGCGAAGCACCTGAATCGATTAGGACCACTACACCCCGGTTATGAACCGTGCCTCGTAATTTCAAGGTGTGGGGGGCTGTTAGACCAACCAATGAAGAAAGTGACAACTCCAGGTTGTCTAAGTCGCCAATCTCAGTGGTGTCCTCTGCCTCAATTGCCTCTGAATGTTCTTCAACAGTGAGCTCCGATTCATCCACCCATAAAACTTGCAGCTCCTTATTTGGGCACCTATGACCCGGTCCAAACTTACCATCACAACGGAAGCACAGACCCTTCTCCCATTTTAATTTCATTTCTGCATCAGTTAGACGCCTGAATTTCTGGGGCGTGGTGGTTGCTGGAGCCGTGGAATGGCCAGAAGAAATGGTAGAAGAAGGAGATGAAGCTGGCGATAACGCCTTGGGAGAGAACGTATTGGGCTTAAGAGCAGAATGTTGGGTGAAGGATTTGGTAATCAAAGGCGTACCTGTGAATGATCTGGTTCTGCCGAGGCCCTGGTGAGAGGAGATGGACCTTGTTCTGGATACCTCATTTTTATCTTCTATCATTTGGGCTACTTTCATGATCCGGCCCAACCCATGGGGCTCCCAAAGCCTTAATTCTGTCTTGATGTCTTCCTGTAACCCAGTAATGAATGCATTCTCCATCACCGATTCTGGGAGGTCGGAGAATAGAGCAGAGAGCACTTCAAATTGCCGGCGATACTCGCCCACCGTCGACGTCTGCCGGAGGGACAGGAACTGCTCCATCAGATTGCCAGCCTGGGTGCTCCTAAAACGCTCAAGCAGTAATTTCTTGAACTCCTCCCACCCATGGAAGGTCCGGCGACTGTTTTCGTAGTAGTACCATGACAACGCCTCCCCTTCCAAGCACACAACAGCCGACCGGAGTTTTTCACCTGGGGAGAGACCGTTCAGTTCAAAATATCGGTCAGCTCTCAACAACCAACCATTCGGGTCCTGTCCGTCAAACACAGGGAGCTCAAGCTTTCGTGGCATCCCTTCAGATTTGGGCCAAACAGGTGTCGAGTGGGAAGTTTCCCTTATGTCCACCCGAGGATCCTGCTCCCTCTGGGTTTCTCCTGCCCTTCGATTAGCGGAGTCCAAATGCGAGGTCTCCTGAACTATTGCCGGCATACCCGGGGCCCTGTCTACTTGATTCAAGTTGAGAGTTTGGAGAATGGTTCTGACTCCTTCTATTGAGGGGAGATGCTCGATTTTGTTTTCTATCATGGACAATCGCTCCATCGAGCCGTTGAGTGTTTCCACATCCAGTCGTTCCAGACGGCCCAATCGTGCTAGCACTTGTTGCATATCTGCTTGTAGAGTTCCCACTGCCCCTTCTAATGCTTCGACCCTGGTTTCCATCTGTTGATACCTAGTTCTCATACAAGGATCGGTGCTCTGATACCAGCTGTTAGGTCCCTGCTAAATACACAGCCACAGCAAGAAAAAACAAAGTACAACCACAGCAAGCACAAGAAAAATAGGAATGGGAGATGAACAATCCCGGAATCTGTTTATTGAGTAAAAAAAGTGTAAACAAGGAAATAGCAGCTTAGAGAGGAATTCGAGAGCCTCTCTCTCTCCTTAGACAAACACTAAAAACATTTGCTACCCTTCACGCCTTCCACACACCCTTTTGTAACCCCCAAAACCCCAAACTCCAATGCCTAACTAACTCCCAACAGACTCAAGATTCCCTATTTGCCAACTGTATTCTCCCTCCCCACTTTGCCCCTGTGCCTACTGTAAGTCTTTGTAATGAGGGGCCTAGCAGTAACCCACCATTTTATGAATGAAATAGTCCATCCCTTTCTTTCAATCCATTTTTGATTTATTTATTTGAAATATCTGTTTGTGTTGTTTGTGAATCCTACCATTGGCGCCGTCTGTGGGAAATAAAGGATATGGTATACCCACCTCAAACCCGTTTGCAATCTAAGATTGACTTACAGAACCGAGTAGATTCCATAAAGAGGCACTCAGAGCAATACAGTGTTCTATTGCTGCATTTCAAAAGTTTGTAGAAGAAAAGCTTGAACATATGGATGCCAAATTCCAAAAAAATGTTGAAAAACAACCCATAGCTGATAAAGCTATTGACCATCGTGAAACCAATGAAATAGGGACCTCCGATGAAACACCAACCAAAGTTTTCATTCCAACACACACAAAATTGGGACATCAAAACTCACCTCCATTGGATTCCTATGTAAGACCCACTCATTTTGGGGTTGGTCCACTGGCTTTGCCCAAAGTGAAGGTGCTGGAGTTTAGCGGCCCTGAACCTTGAAGTTGGATTGCCTAGGCCAAACTATATTTCAATGTCCACCAAATGCCAGAGCGAATGAAGCTTACGATAGCTCAGATGTATATGACCGGAGCTATTATTACATGGTTTTCCCAGGCATTGCGAGATAATCCGTATATGTTGCGGGAACAATTCAAAATCAGATTGAACGAACACTTTGGCAAATGCAGAATTCAAAATCCGTATGAGGAACTCCAAACCTTGTTCCAGACTGATAGTGTTGACGACTATATCGAGGAGTTTGAATCGATTATGGGTTACATCCCAAAAATGTCTGAGGAACAATTCTTAGGTTACTTCATGGGTGGGGTTAAAAGAAGAGGTAGGGGAAATGAGTGCGCTATCTTAAGCCACAAACCTGTGAGGAGGCAATGGAATTGGCACGTGACGTGGAACTTACCTTCAGTCCCATAGGAAGCAAATCGACGGCAAAGGGAGAAGGTGGGGAGATTTGGAGTGGTGTGGACTTTCCTCACCCAGATCCCCGAATCTCACGCTCTCTTAACCCCAAGGAAGCGGGTCAACCCGACCCAAAAAGGAAAAATACCTAACCTAGCCCAATCGTTCAACACCAAACGACTTCTCCTGCGTTTCAGTCATCTCCTAGAGCCCAACAACAGAGGCGCAACAGAGCGAATCATCACCTCTCCTTGAAGGAACTTGAGGAACATCAAAGGCTTGGCTTATGCTTCAAGTGCGCCCAGCCCTATAGCCCTCAACATCGATGCCAATTTGGGGAATTAAGGATCTCTATTCTTGATAACAATCTGTATGTTGACATTGAAGACCCAACCGCATAAGGAATGGATGTAGAAAAAGAGGAAGACGAAGGCGTCATAGAAGGTGAGTGCAATTCAATTGAAGCTTATTTTGGGGGCAGGGGTCAATGGAGATGGGCTGACAACGCTAAAGCTTCAGGGGACCATTCATGGCATACACATTGTCCTACCGATTGACTCAAAAGCCTTATACAATTTCATCTCACAGAAGCTGATAAGGTCCTTAAATCTCATTGTCCAATCTATACCATCTGTGAACATTAAATTGGGGGATGGGTATTGGTTCTCTATCCACGAAAGGTGCATGGATGTTGACGGACAGTTGGGGACTGTCCCTTTGCAATTGTGTGCATTGGTATTTGATTTGGGTCCATTGAATGTCGTTTTGGGTATGGAATGGCTTAAGACCCTGGGCACTATTATGCACAACTGAGATCAAAGGTGGATGAGGTTTGAATTTCAAGGCAAACAGGTTGAGTTAACAACCATTGAAGGCACGCCACTAGATATGGGTGCTTTGCAAGTCTGGCCGGGTGGGGGGAGTTTGAAGAAAATGAGCAAGGTCATTTACCCACAGCAATTGCCACCCCCAATGGAACAAGGACTCACTACAGAACAGAGGTCTGATATTGCCACTCTCATGCACAGGTGCTCAATAGTCTTTGAGCCACTAACCGGGTTACCACCCAGATGACTCCATAACCATGCCATCCGACTCCAACCACGGCATACAGCGGTTAGTGTCCGACCATACAGATACCCACAGATACAGATGACGGAGATACAGAGGCAAGTAGCATAGATGTTGCAACAAGAGATTATTTGCCCAAGCCAAAGCACCTACTCCAACCCGATACTTTTAGTTAAGAAGAAAGACGACTCATGGCGGTTGCACATAGATTATAGAGCTTTGAACAAGGTCACCGTTGCAGATAAATACCCTATCCCAGTAGTCAATGAACTACTTGATGAGCTTGCATGGGGCTGAGTTCTCGAAGTTAGACCAGAAATCGGGTTTTTACCAAATCAAAATTAGGGAGGGAGGGAGATGAACCAAAGACGGCATTCTAAACCCATAATGGGCACTATGAGTTTCTAGTAATGCCATTTGAGCTTACTAACGCCCCCTCTATCTTTCAAAGCATAATGAACGAAATTTTTTGCCCCTGGTTGAGATGCGTGGTCCTTGTTTTCTTTGATGACATGCTGGTTTATAGCAAAAGTTGGAAAGAACATAAGCAGCATCTGGCTACTGTTTTGCAAGTTCTAAGGGACAATCACTTTAGGGTCAACTCAAAGAAATGTTCCATTAGGAAAACCTCCATCAACTACTTCAGGCACTGTATCTCAAAAGCTGGAGTAGCAGTCGATCCGTCCAAGGTAGTGGCCATTCAAAATTGGCCAGTTCCTAAGAATGTAAAAGGAGTACGGGTTTTTTGGATTAACCAGGTATTACAGAAAATTTTTGAAGGATTATGGTAAAATTGCCAAGTCATTGACTAAGCTAACCAAGAAAATGGATTCTAATGGGGTAAGTAGGCGTAATCTGCCTTCGATGAATTAAAGGCCAAGCTAACAGCCACCCCCTATTAGCCTTACCCGATTTCAACAAGCAATTCATTGTCGAATGTGACGCATCTGGCATCGGCTTAGGGGCTATTCTTATGCACGAGGGCAGACACCTTGCATATTTTAGCAAGGCATTGGTTGAGAGAAACCTTGCAAAATTAGCATATACGAAGGAGCTAATGGCATTGGCTTTGGCAATCCAACATTGGAGACCATACTTGTTAGAGCGGAAGTTCACAGTTTTTACCGACTAAAAGAGTTTGCGCCACTTGCTTCAGCAGCGCATCACTACTACCAACCAACAAAACTGACTCGCTAAGTTAATGGGGTATGTTTTTGAGGTTCAATACAAGCCGGGAAAGTCGAATAATGCCGCTGATACCTTGTCAAGACAGCATGAGTTAGCCAAATTTGCTGCATTTGTTTTTTCCCCAACATGGCTTGATGGCAGCCAACTATTGTAGGAAGTGAACCAGGATTCTCAGCTGATGGCTATTAAAAAAGGCCTCCAATCTGACCCATCTTCTCACCCGAAGTACATGGTGAAGCAAGGCATCCTGTTATCGCAACAGCAAGCTGGTCCTCCTAGCCTCATCCAAATGGATCTCCACCTTGCTTAACGAATACCAAAATTCAGCCATAGTAGGACATTCCAGTTACTACAAAACTTACAGGCGCTTAACGGCAAATTTCTACTAGAAAGGAATGTTACAGCAAGTCAAAGATTATGTAAAAGACCGTTCGGTGTGCCAACGATTCAAAGCCTCATCTCTTGCACCAGCGCGTCCTCCACAGCCTCTCCCAATTCCAGAGGCAGTGTGGGAGGATGTATCAATGGATTTCATTAATGGGATGCCTAAATCTAAGGGGTAGGACGCTGTGATGGTCGTTGTCAACAGGCAGTCCAAGTATAGCCACTTTATGGCATTAAAACAGCCGTACACAGCAAGGGTTGTGGCTGAATTGTTTGTCAAGAATATTGTACGACTCTATGGCTTCCAGAAGACCATCACCAGTGCTTGTGATCCAGTCTTTATGAGTCAGTTTTGGCAGGAAATATTTAAATTGCAGAGTACGCAACTCAGGTTCAGCTCCTCCTACCATCCGAAAACCAATGGGCAAACCAAAGTGATAAATAGGTGCTTTGAGTCGTACCTTCGTTGCTGATCAGCCCCGTTTTTGGAGCCAATAGCTTCCTTAGGCAGAATTTTGGTACAATTCAACTTTCTATGCGAGTACAAGTACCACCCCATTTGAGGTAATGTATGGTAGGCAACCCCCTACTATTCTCCAATATATCCCTAGTGAGGTCCAAGTTGAGGCAGTGGCTAGGGATCTCCAAGACCGGGATGAAGCCTTGCAACAACTCAAGCAACACCTACTGTGATCACAACAGCTGACCAATGCCGTCGAGACGTCTAATATGAAGTCGATAACTGGGTCTATCTAAAACTAAAGCCTCATCAACAGCAATTGGTTGCTAGGAGAATCTATCCGAAGCTATCCATTAGTTATTACGGGCCCTATCAAATCGAGACAAAGGTAGGAGTAGTAGCCTATCGTCTCCACCTCCCTGATTCTTCTAAAATACATCCAGTGCTCCGTGTCTCTTTACTCAAGAAGGAAATAAGGGTTCAGCCTAGCTCACATGACCTGTCGCCAGAATTGGAACTAAAGCCAGCCGACGAACTCGTACCGGATAAGGTGATAGCCACAAGGTTTATCCAGCGGGATGGAGAATGTGTGTCGCAATGGCTGGTCCAGTGGCAAGCAAAGGGAATGGAAGACGCCACCTAGGAGGATGAATACACAATGAAGCGTGATTCTCTTCAACTAAGTATTGAGGACAAGACTATAATTCAAGAGGGCGGCATTGATAGAGACCAAGGAATGCATGAGGAGCTGCTGAACCGGGATCTCAATAGGCCAAGAAGGTTTCATGTTTATTATAGAAAGAAAAAGCAGCAGAGCACAGGCAATAAGGGAAACTAGTACATTTGAGCTGGAGCATTCTATTAAGAAATTATTTACACCTAGTCCTAGCTGGAGGATAGGGAGGAGAAACAGTTTTGCTTTTTCATTATGTTATTTTTGCTTTGCTTTTTGAGGACTGGTTATCTGGAATATCATTGTAATTTCTACTTTCAGAGCAGGGCTCCTATTCTAGAGAGTGAAGTTGTTCTTCCTATGACTCTGTAACCCACCATTTGATGAATGAAACATTCCATCCCTTTTTTCAATCCATTTTTTTTTGTTTGAAATATCTGTTTGTGTGTTTGTGAATCCTATCATTATTTCACAATCTGGATTTATCATTTGTTAGCTGAAATTAGTTTGAATCCTCTATCAGCAGTAAAACTATTGTGTGATAATCAGGTTGCTCTCCATATCACTTCTAATCTAGTGTATCATGAATGGATTGAACATATTAAAGTTGACTGTCACTTCATTCGTGAAAAGATCCAAAATAATGTTATTTCAACAGGATATATGAAGACAGGAGAACAATTAGGTAATTTCTTTAGAAAAGCACACAATGGACCTCAAGTGAAACATCTGCATAACAAGTTGGATATGATTAATATATATACTCCAGTTTGAAAGTGAGTGTTACAAAATATATAGTATATTCCTAGTTAGGCTAATTGATTTAGTTTCCCTATATGTTAGCACTATACATGTATATATATCTCTTAATTCTTGAGAAAGCTACACAGAAAATATTCTCCCCAAAGTCTTACTTCATAACAATTTCTATTATCTTACAATCCAATCCTAACTTCCTAAGCCACATCACTAAGTTTGCATTAGTCTTAAGAAAGTTCCAAACAACATTTGAACAAATGCCCTCATTTTCCCCAACTCTAGTGTTTTTAATTAGCATGCCAAATTGCATCCTCGCCATGCCTACTATCCTAGACTTACTGCAAAAGTGAAACGTATAACCATTCCATTATAGGGTAGAGTTCATTATTTTATCTTTTCAATGGAGAAGACAAAAGCAATGGATGACTATTATTTTTCTATTATGTTATCTTGCCTACGGTTTCCTTTGTAACATATCCTTATCATAACCAACTCAGTAGCCCGATAAACTAAAAACCTATAGCCAGAGACGTAGCAAGATTTTTCATTCAGTGGGGTCAAAATTTATAGGCCCTTTGCTATTAATACAGTACTCCTTGAAATTTTCATTTAAGTCTCAAGCTATACTACTTTTATGGATTCTACTCTACAAGATTAATCAATTCAATTTGAGTCTCAATTCAATAGAAATACTTCAAATATTGATTATATAATATAAAAGAAATGACCATTTACTTTTTATTTTTGCTGAAAATTAAAAGGTCTATAAAAATTTGAGACCATCCACTTTAATTTTTAAAGAGTTGTATGTAATCTAATTAAATAAAATAATTTAATATACAAATTTACTTCACTGGGCCTTTTTTTTCTTTTATAATATAAAAATTGTGCATTTTCTTTTTTTTTTGGATAAATATGTTTAATGAATTAAAAAATATTATATTATTTTTATTTAGTTGCAGCAACTAAAAAATTTAGTAAGCCAATTTGAAAATATTACAAACTTAGTTGAGATTTTTTTTTCCTACAAGTTGACTAGTGTCAATGAACCCTACTCAACATGCTATAGCTACATCCCTGGCTATAGTCTTATGGACAATATGAACTCAGTTTTTCCAATCAATAGTAAATATAAACCTGGTAAGAAAACTTACAGAGAGAATTGTAGCCAAAGGAATGTAAGGTTGGTTTGCTGATTGTGCAACACAAATACCATAAACACCATTGGCTCTTTCTTTTTCTTCTGTGTAAAACTTCCTGTAAACTTTAACACCTGAAAAATAAATAAATAAATAAATTTTTTTACATACTACTGTACTGACATTCTTTGCATGATATAAACACATGCAATCATAATTAAATGGAAAAACACATCCGGAATCCTTGAACTTTAATATAAATACTATTATACTTATAGACGTTTAATTAGTACTCTTTCCATTTCTTTTCAATTGTTTTCTTTATTCTTTCAGAAAAATGGATTACCATTACTTTTTAAAAATCTTTATTGCAATTTAGTGAAAATATCCTTTTATCAACTATTTGTATTTTTTTCACCCAATTAATTGCATTATTTCTAGAGCAAATACAATAATGAAATAAAAAAAAAAGAATTATTTATTAAATGCCTTTTGAATTTGTAAGAAAACACTTTAAGGACAGGAAAAAAAAATATCTCAGAAGCTACTGCTGCACCTAAAGAAAAAACTATTGAAGTGTCATTTATGGGCATTTTGCTCCATAATATATACTAAAATTATTTTTGAAACTGCAACAAATTCAAAACATCAATCGGTTTCTATTCAAAATTTAAAATTTCAATCACTTGTACATGTAAGTGATTGTTTGTTTGGGGACATAATTGCCACGAATATAATTAGGCAGCTGCATTCCATTAATAATTTAGAAAATTATTGGTTTATTGCATGCCCAAGCTTGGTACATGACTTTTTTATAAATCAAACCAATAATAAATTAGCACATATGATAAGTAATTCCTTACATACTTTTTTTTATTTATTTTGTATTCATTTTTTACATTAATTTTGCATCTAATTTTATTTATGAACTGGATTTAGATAAATTTTTTCTAATATTTATTTTATTTTATTTTATTATGTGCATCCAATTAATTAAGTGAATTAAGGATTTTCCTAGAAGCAATATTTTCAATAGCTAAAAGTCTCTCTTTAGATATGAGTGAGATTTTATCAAACAATTTTAGAAACAAAAAGAAGGATTATACATTGAGCAGGAAGGATTGTTTCTTTAATTATGTACTTTGGCTAAAACTCAATAATGTTAAGACATAACATTCTGCCGACAAAAATATATTTTAGAATTCAATGAATAAAGGATTGAACTGGTTATTTCTATTCATCATGTCAAATCCAAAATATGTTAATAAGTCATGTGGTTAATATTAGAACCAAAGATTGGCATTGTGTAAACATTCTAGGCCTATATTGATTTAAATTTTAGACAAAAGTTTCCAATTGGAACCTCCCCTTTTTTTATCTCTTCAAATTTATTTTTTTAATGTTTTGGTGGGTGAATACCATAGTCATTTTAGGTTCAACTCACACGAGATTAACAAACTGTAGAAAAACATAAAAATTTAAGAACTTGTGTTTTTCCAAATTAAATTGCAATTCTTTCCCATTAACATGAAGCAGTTATGTCTGTTGAAATGATTTGATTAATTTTTCTCAACAATAACCAGGTATGGGGAAAGAAATTTAGAAGGCTGTTACCTTCATCAATTGTTTTTACCCCAGGAAGGACTTTTGCAAGACTTTCAGCTTCCAACATCTCAGAAAATGAAGCATACCAGTGAATATCCTGCAAAATCAGAAGTCATGAGAAAACCAAATAGCAAAAAGGAAGCAATGGAAGTTCAATAAAACTATAATCACCTCAACTTGAAGCACCAAACACTTGTTAAAGAGGAGAAATGCTCCTGATCCAATTCTGAGACAGAAGCAAAGAGGAATTGACATAAAAGGCATGACATAACTTTTTGTAAAGGAACAGAAACAAAAAAATTAAATGGATATATGGAAAAAGTATAGGTCATTTTAGCAGAAATTCAAGAGATCTAATTTCATGTAGCAAAAGCCAGGATTGATGATAGATTGGCCAACTTTAAAGTTAAAACTCTACAGATCAGTGGCAAATAAGTTAAAGCATAAAAATTACTATAAATCAATATCACAAATCAAAAGATGTGCTCAGAATACAATTGCCATAGGATACAATTACAAAATTGTCAATCAAAAGATGTGCTCACATATCAAAAGCTGCCATAGTGTTAAAACCAGAACATAAATAGCCTTGCAAATCTGGTGAAAGATCATGACGTGAAGGAGTAAGTATGCAGCATGATCAATAGTGTATTTTCTTCAATAATTTGGACATGAGATTGAAAACAGGACAAGAATATGAAGAAAAGACAGCCTTTCTTGCTACTAACTGAATACACCCAATGTCTGCGAAGGAAGACTAAAAATTTGACCTAATTCTTATTAACCAATCGAATAATAAAACTTGCCCTTTCAATGGTTTTTAACCAATAGATTTAATGGTTATGATTGTTTTCAAATCATGTAAATGTAGAGAAGAGGGAGGCATCTAATAAGCTAAGTTGCAATAAGACAGGATGAGAGTAAAATATGGCAAACTTATATTAAAAACTAATAAGAAATCCAAATGAAATAAGCAAAAAAAAAAAAAAGAAATAAAGATCAAAAAAGAGCATGTAACACAAGCCATACCGATTATAGTCACCTAGAGCACACCTTCCCTCAACTGTCTTTATGCCATCTACAAATAGTACCAAATAACAGTAAACAATATTTCAATTTGAAATGTTTTAGCTACTAAGAGATCAAGAAGGAAGAAATTTAAATATCCTCCCGAAACTTCATACCAAACAAGGAGGCAAACAACAGATATACCTTTCAACTGTGTGAAAAAAGGCTCCTGAACATGAAGTTCAAAGTTTACAGTCTTCAGGATCTGAAGAGATTCAGCAAATATTTCATAATAGTGAAACTTGAGCTCATAAGTAATAAAACGATCAGAAAAATATATCAGAATTGGTCAAAACAGTAACACGAAAGAGCGTACATTTAACAATTTAGTTCCTTCAGTTAGAACCAATTCATGGTAATTTTGTCTCTCTTTCAAGTTAATATCATCAACGAATGATGCATTTTTGGATGTTCCACATAATCCTCCAGAAGTTAGATATTCACACAAAGTGGATGCTAGATGGTTGGACATAGGATGAGCAACAGCTTCTCCTAAACAATTAGCAATAGTTAAATCCAATTAAACCAGACTCAAAAAAGAATCATCATTAATTACTCCAATTTCCCAAGACTCAAACAGGAAAAGGAAAAAAGAAATCAATAACGAAGGCCAAAGCATATGTTAGTTACCTGAAACAGGGCGAAGGAGATAGGAGCAGAATTCTTTGGAAAGGCCGAGATCGAAGCCCAAAGAGTGGTTGAGATGAGAGTCAAGAGTGAACTTTAGTAGGTCTTCTATACAGTTTCTAAGCTCCACTGGGCTCCTTCCTGGAGAAGAGGTCTGCTCCATTTCCGTTCTCTTTCTCTATACAGTTTCGAAATTAGTTTCCCCCTGTATTGATTAGCTGATTGCAGAAAGACTATACACATGCACACAGACACGCGCACACACACAAATCGAACGAGGCCGGCAATTTCTAATAAACGAAAGGCAGTCCATCAGCCGAAATGTCGTTCTGCACTTTTCATGTCGTGCCTAGCTGAAAACTGAAAATTGTCAAATTATTTTTTGTCTAGGCTGCCCCTCCAACTTGCACATTTTTACAAAATCGGCTCCCAACTTTTCTCAATTTGACTATTTTAATAGTTTTAAAAACTTCTCTTTGAATTACATATAAGAAAAGGGGCATGCATATATTAGAATTGATTTGGCGTGAAATTACTACCCAAAAGAACCAATTATTTAATGACACGTAGGGATGAGCTAAAAATATTGATAAAAAATGCAGCAAAACCTCTTTCCACACCCTTTCGACATTCTCTGTTCTCTCTTCCTCCATTGTTTCTCCATTAAACTCACTTAGACACTCATATTTCAGTGAGTCATAAACTCATATTGCATTTCTTATCATGGAAAAGAAGATTAGACACAAGATCAAACATTGATTTTTATTTTTATTTTTATTTTTATTTTTATTTTTATTTTTATTTTTATTTTTATAGCTTAATTTTTTTGTATTTCTTTATAAAATTTATATAATCCTTTAAATTATATTTCAATTATGTCATTGTTTTAATTATATAAAGTAATATTTATATGAAATAATCGAAAACTTTATATATATTATTTTTTATTATATATATTGATGTCTATATTTTACCTAATGGCATTTAATTGCATTTTCTTATATTTTAGAGTTTATATTTTTATATTCAATTTTGTCCAAAATTTTTTTGACATAAAATTTAGCATGCTAATATTCAACAATATCAAATCCACTTTATAATATTAGTTATTAACTAGTTGAACATGAATTTTAACTCTTATATTATGTTTAGTTTGTGATTTTAATTTTAAATTATTTTGCACATTTAAAAGTAAATTAACTTTTAATAGATTATTTAACCAATCTATAACCAGCCCTAAATGCAAATATAAGATTGTTCGTGTAGTACCCCCTAAACCGACTCTATAACCCTGTGTAACATTCAAATATTATTTATGCGAATTATTATCACGATATCATGTTCATGCATTCCTATAGATCTAGGCAGGATATTACTATATAGATACTACATGTACACATCGTGTACTTATCATATTTATTAGGGTTAATATATAAATTTTCTCCTAAAATATCACCATTTATTAGATATTACTTCTGAACTAATTGCATATCAAATTATCTTTTTGAACTTATTGAAAATGTCAGACTATCTTCCCATAGGACACGTGGCAGTTAGAGATGCTAACGAGCCGGAACGGGACCGGGGATTATATCCCCACTCACTACCCCGCTGGGGTCGGGGATTCCCTGCCCCCGACTCTAGAACGGGAAGGAAATCCCCCCTGTCCCCCTGTCCCCGAATATATATTTTTTTAATTTAAAATATAATATTTTATAAATAATTAAAATTAAAATATAACATTTAATTAATAAAAAAATTAAAATCAATCATAATTTAAATTAATATAAATTTTAACCATTCATAAGTTTAAAATTAAGTATAATTTAAAACTTAATAGTTATAAAATTAAGTTATATTTTAATTTTAATTATTTATAAAATATTATATTTTAAAATTAAAAATATATATATATTTTTTGCAGGGCAGATATCCCATTCCTCGTCCCCGTCCTCGAATTTATAATGGAAATTTTTTTCTCCAGTCCCCGTCCCCGCAGGGGAAAAATTCGAGGATTTTCCGTCCCGAATGGGGCGGGTCCTTGCCAGGACTGGGGAATCCCCGTCCCATGATCATCCCTAGTGGCAGTTCATAAAAGCATGTGAAAAACATGTGTCAAACAGTAGAAGGGGGATAATTTGACATTTTTAACAAGTTTTAGTGAGGTAATTTAACATTTTCAATGGTATAGAGTGTATTTCTTACATTTCAAAAAACTTTGAGAGGCTAATCTGATATTTTTAACAAATTTAGATGGATAATCTAACATACAATTGGTTCAGTAAAAAAATCTGTTAAACGATGATAGTTTAGTAAATAATTTATATATTATCTCTATTTATTATTATATAGTATATACATTCATGTAGGGATGCTTACGGGGCGGAGTGGGGTTGGAGATTGCATCCCCACTCACTGCCCCGCTAGTGGTAGGGATTCCCCATCCCTGATTCAATAACGGGGAGCGAATTCTCCCCGTCCCCACCCCACACGGATCCCCTCCCCTGTAAAAAAAATTAAATTCTAAAATATAACATTTTACAATTAATCTCGATAAATCAACTAATTAAAGTATAATTTAGTCCAAAAAAGGAGAAAATAAGAATCAAGAAATAGAAATTGAAGCTAAGAAGAGAAATAAAAATGAATAATATTCCAACCTAATCAAGAAGTTGTTACACTACAAGAAAATTAGCAAATAGCAACGAAAATTAGCAACCAAATTTGTTAAATTTTATTAGCAACAAAACATTCGATTGCAAATTTAACAGTTGGTATTTTTAGCAACGAAAATTATTTTCTACGAAATAAAAATTTCCGTTGTTATATTTAGCAACAAAATAAAAATTTCGTTGCTATTTTTAGCAACCGAAATTATTTTCTGTTGCTATATTAGCAACCGAATTAGTTTCCGTTGCTAAATTTAGCCAGTATTGTAAAAAACATTGCAACGGAATTATCATCGTTATTCCGTCACTAAATTATTATTTAATTTTTACACAAAATTTATGCAAAAACCTATATCTGCCAATTGAAATAAAAGTGCACCTGCAATCCAATCAACATTAAATCATTATACTCATCTTCAGCTTTCTCAAACATTGCCAATCACTGCAGAATTAATGGCTTAATTTATAAATGAATTGAATCTAAATCAAAAACTTCCTAAAATTCACTATGCATGCTTCAAAACTAAAAGAAATCACAATACGTGCTCTAATAAACTAAATGAAATCACAATACCTGGCACTGAAATTGTCAAATACTGTGGGTATATAATCCTGTCAAGAACAAATAGAAAATTATTAGAGAGTAATTAAATCCCTTAAGATTTAACCTACTAAATTTTATAAACCTCGAAAAAGAGAGAAACCCAGTAATGTATTTTGAAATTAAAATATGAAAAAAACAATCCACTAAAATAGCTCTACTTCTCAATTCAAGATGTGCATAGGACTCTTTAAAAAAACCAAAATTTCTTGCCTAAAAAGGACTCTAAACAAATAGCAAGGAAAAAATTGAGGAAGAACAAAGAAGTATACACCTACACTGTACAAAAAGACCAAGGAAGAGCTACATTGCTATATGTCACCTCCATTTATCATCTAAATATCCATGTGTAAGTAGGTAATTCTGGTAAATTTACTTATTATACCTTTCCAAGATCATTCCAAAAGCTGCCCAACACAAAACTTAACCCAAGAACCCACGTGCCATACAAATAAAAGTTTTCAAAATTTTGCTAAACAAAAGTTTTGCAATTAATAAGACAATTATAGCATTTTCTATAGAGATTTAAAAAATTCAACGACTCACAATAACAAATAAAAAATTCACAAAAAGAATGTTAACCTGAATGTAATAGCATACTCATCTAAAATTTCACATTCATCAACTGCTAATAACCAGTCAGTAATTTACAATCGAAAGAAATTTACAGTTAGCAAGTTATCTTGAAATACAAAAGCTTATGGAATTACCGCACAATCTAAACTAGTATATTACTATTACTAATATAATAGTCAAAGATGGTTTTTCATAAATTATTTTACAAGAAAATATATAAAATAGAAAGAACCTGCAGCAGCCAAGAAATTGAATATATATATACACACACACACACACACACTTTACTCATTGTACCAATCAAAGATATGAAACTTTATTTAAAGTCAGCCTAATAAAAGAGATTGAAAAGAATTATTCAATCATGGATATCTACATTCCCACATCAAATATCAAAAAGTAAAAAAGTTATCTCCCCCCTAATATACGCACTATGTTAACGATAACACCATTAACATTGAATAGTTATATGGACCTTCCAATTCATTTATTTCACTTTTCACACAATGTTGTTCTTCACCATTTGTTTCCCGAGAAAAAAAAATAAGAGATATTAAAGGCATAATTTTTCTCTTATCCTTAACACTCGCAAATTTTCTAAAAAAAGGAAAATATTCACCAGTAAAGAAAAACAATGATCAAGAATTGAAATAAAGAAACAAATAATATTAAAGAAAAAAGAAGTAAAACCTGGATGCTTCGTTTTTTCTTTTCAGCCTCAAATCATTTGAAGAGATCAGCTACCATACGAAATTCTATGTTATCAGTAATAACAACAAGACACATAACAACTAAGACAAACAAACTACTATCACAGTGAGGAACACAAAGCATAGACACAAACTCACTATTAAACATTTTATCAAATCGATTAACCACAAGAATAATAAATAGAATTAAATCACAAATTAAGCTAAACTATTATTGCATTGCCTTCAGCCTTTAATAACACTATTATTGCATGAGCATTAAGGCAATCTTTTACTCTTAAAAGGCCCTTAAGCTATTTTCAAGCTTAGAGCCATACAGGTGCAAAATTAGAAACCATAAACCCCTTCTCTTCTCAACGCAACAACACCCCAAAGTACATAACTCTTCTTTTTGTTGACAGAAAAATAAGTAAATAAAATAAACTAGTTATAGTTTTAATAAACCATTTCCAAAAATTTCAATTGACCTTCAGTACTAACTAAAGACTGAAAAAGTAAGCACTGACTGACAGGAGAGAATTTTCTATGTAGCTACCAAAGTTTTTGGGAGATAGGAAAAATATTCAACAAATTGACACAACAATTTTCTCCCTGTTTTTCCACTTGGGAAAAATAAAAGATTTGTTAGGACAACTTGATATTAAACTAGTAAAGCCAAAACTATATCAGTTTCCCTCACATCCCCCACCCTTCATATGGAAGGAAATTGGGAAAGACAAATGATAACATCTCTAACACAACAGTCAATCTAAAATTTACAAAAAAGACTGAGATGTGCAATTTAAACTGTGAACTGCCGATTTAGCTAGATCATTTCACCAATCGGACATACCTTCTTTCGTAGGCATGGCAGGAAGCACTTTATAGTAAAGATCATGCAATTTACTAGTCATTCACTATTCCCTGGTTGCAATAGATATTCCATGAGATTTGCTATAAGCTTGGAGTTAAGTTTCAAAAGCATCCATCCTCCAACTTCACAATAGGAACTCAGAGAAAATCATAGCTCAAGAATCTGTAAAAATTCAGCAGCATACGATCAGTTAACTATGTAATCTATGAAAGAACCTAATTCAAAAAAATAAACAGAAAAATAATTGCAGGGGGCTTCAATATTTGAACATGTAATAAATAAAGATTTATCGACCTCAAAAACGCATGGCAAGGCAGTGGAAAAAATAAAGCTAATCTTAAGGAACATGCAAAGTCTAAATAAAATCTTATAAAGCAATATATGATTTTCATGTTTATTTTATAGTTACTAGTGAAAGAATGTATGATTTAAAAAAAAAGAGGAGGAAGAAAGTGCAAAAAATAGTCATGACAAACTAGTGAGAGAGAGAGGGGAGTATAAAAAATGTTCATCCATAGAGCACAAATAAAGTGACATAATGCATTACAGCTTGAGGTGAGATATGTTGAAAGTTGAATGCTCTGAAGATAGAACAAAGCATCAAATTCCAAAGCAAGAAGAAAATGATCTATGTATTTCCCATTTATATCATATTTACTAGGAAAAGAATGTACAATCAACAAAAAAGAAAGCACAAAAATAATCATGACAAACTGGTGAGGGCGAGAGAGCATCATGTTCATCCACGGAGCACAAATAAAGTAACATTATGTATTATAGCTTGAGGTGAGATGTGTTGAAAGTTGAATGCTCTAAAATAGGACAAAGCACCATTTTCCAAAGCAAGAAGAAAATGATGTAACTCTAGCTACAAAACAATGCAAGAAGAAATTGATGTAACTCTAGCTACAACTCACTAATTCCCTTTTGCATTAAGAACTTGTTTTCCTGCTCCCTTACATTGCGACCAGCTATGCTTACATTGACAGCAACTAAAGTAGAGTAGCGCTTGATCTTCCGCAATGCTCGCTCTGCATTACCCCTTCTCCTCTAGCTTTCTGAATAGCACAAATGTCACCATTTTTGTTTGCTGTAATAGATAGGACAGCAAGATGGGAAATTCTTCCATGGAAAGAATGCCAATTACCACAAGAAGGGAAAACAAGTCATAGAAAACCATTTACCTCTGAAAATATGCTTAAACCGCCATTCATAACCATAAAGATCCTTGGCAACCAATTCCTGTGTCGGTGTTTGTTGGGTCATGTCCTGAAAAACATATACACATGAAATCAGTAAAAAAAGAACATATACACATGAAATCAGTAAAATAATAATATTGAGATCAAAATGAGCAAGCAATAATTGGTGCAACACAAGTAAAAAGTTACCAATTGCGGAAGGCATTCCGTAGCGTGTTTATGAAGAACAGAAAACCCCCCATGAGTACTTGTATTAGAGGCAGTTAACACCTTACAAAATGAATGAAGTGTAGCATGTCTAGTGGGCTCTTGCGGTATAGGATCAGGACTTGTAGGCTCAGTTTGCTACAGTGTTTTAAGGCAATTTAAAACCATTAAATCGTGAAGCTTTTTCACCAGAACACTTAAAAATAGAAAGAAACGTGGTTCTTACATCTGGTTCTGCTCTCTAATTTCTATCTTCTTAAGCTTCATTACGATGAGCAGAAACTATAGAAAATTGAAAATTGATATCAAATGGATCAAAATACATTAAGCTTACAGCCTCGCGGATATTTCAATCTTACAATCAGCATATGAAAAAAAAATAGTGAAAGCTTAAATTCTCGTATGACCTTAAGATATGCCATACTTGGTAACATCTCCAATTCATCTCTTACTAGAAATAAAAGCCTACTAAATAACCCCGAGGAAAAAAGAATGAGAAACTTGCAAGCCATCAAAATGAAATTCGGATGATTGATTTACCATTTCATTCTTCAACTAGTAGAAGACACAACATATCCGGGTTTGATAATGAAAGCTAGGCAACTTATATATCGAATCCGCTTACTCCATCAATGGTTAAAAAAAGAAGAAGACTGCTCATGGGAAATAGGTAAAGCATCTTCAACTAATCTCACGGCTGGTTCTCTCACTTCCTTTTCACGTTCATGTGCCAACGGTATACAGCTGCCAGAATACGATCACAAGGTTGTTGTCCACGATCGCTGCAAACTAAAATGCCATTTGAAATATCATCATCATGTCTGCTAAGTATATTCCACTTTGCTCTGTTTGAAAAAAGAAGCAGACTAGCTGTTTGACATCATGCAACATATTAAGTAACATTTCAGTGAGGATGGGAAGCAACAAACCCATTAGAACAATTCAAACCTGATTTGATAAACACGCCCAACATGCCTTCGAAAAGCAGCAACAAATTTTCCAGTAACACCATTCCACAGTTTGACTGAACGATCAAATGAAGCAATAGCCACCCATTGCCCATCAGGTGAGAAGTAAACATGATTTACAAGCTACCGTGACAAACAAGAAGTTAAACACTTCCCAACTGAAAGTATAATATTAATGCAATAATATACATTTAGTGCTAAAATTCGCTCCATCATTTAGAGATGATTGATAGATGCAAAGAGTGTCATAATTTGGCATTGGAAATTAAATGTTTGACGTACCTTAACTTTAATCATTTTACTGTACATAAAACATATGTCGCTGAAAAAACCATTTTAATGATATAAAAAAATTAATTGCACATATTAATGATATCGAACCCTTTAATTTTTTTATTCATATTCCTTTTACAAATAAGAAACTAAAATAAGAATTACAAGGGAAAAAAGCAAAAGTAAACTTACAGATCTCCTTGGGATTCAAATCCTGAAAGAAAGCTAGTTTCCGTCAAAGCATGTATCCAATTCTCCACCTTTGATGCCTATGTACAAAGAAACAAGTGGCCAACACTGCAGACATGGCTAGTAGAGAAATAAAGGAAATTGCCATAATAGACCATGCAGAATTTTCAAAGCTTGGGATTAACCACAATAAAGATATTCATCACATATCGAGAGTGTAAAACAAAAAGACCAAAGATCTAACCTAGTTTCATAGTCAAATAACCGATTCAAAATGTATAATTTTAGTTTGATTTTGCTCCAACTCAGTCCACAATGTTCTTTACATCACATTTGAAGCAAATGAAGAAGACACTGGCAATGCAGAGACCTGGAAGTGGGATTATAGTTCTAAGTCGTTCATGTGTATTTCAAGTTTGCAGTCTTTCAGCAAACATACTATAGTTAAGCAAACATAACTATCACTTTCTCACTTTATATTTAACCTTGTCCAATGATTAGCCCATATGAAAAAGCTCCAGTTAGCTAAGCTACTTTTGCTAGCAATTAAAAGAGATATACACTTCCTTTTGTATAGTCCCAAATATTACAAAGCCACTCAGTTGAATCTTAGATAAAAATAGAGTAGAATTGCTATTGTCATTCCAGCAAAACTGAATGAAAGGAGCAACTGATAGAAAAAAAAGAATGCACAAACTAAACTCGGTGCTTATGGGATTTGCAAAAAACAAGCATTAAGATCAACCTAATATTTTATTCTTTTAAGTGATTGTCTGACAGCTTTCTTACCTGACACACTTGCTATATCCTTGAAGAGAAATTTCTGACCTACTAAGTGCACGTAACCTGATAATAACCTATCAAAAATTGAAAAAAAAAAGATTTAACGAACAGAGCCGGAACTACTTTTTTGAGTATATCTCAAAATTTAAAAACTCAGATACTCAACAACTTCAGAAAAATTTTGTGTTTGTAAGTTCAATTAGCAAATAGAAATTTTTGAATTAGCAAAGATAAAGCTGTAAAGTGCAAATTTCTCCATAATCATTATCAACATGGATTCAAACTGCATCATAATCAACTATTATATAAATTCCCAAATTCTGAAAAAATTAATAATCATTTACTTTTGAAAAAGCAGCAAAATCAGTTTTGATACATCTCATTACCTGCACGTTATGATCCTTCCAAAACAATGGATCTTCAGAGAAGTCAAAGCTCTGAGTCTGCCATGAAGGAGCAACAGATTCATTGTTGGCATCAACCGCATCCTCTCACTCACCAATACTTCGAACTGCCAATAAAGAAAACTTATCTCGAGTCACGAATTTTAGCGAATCTGGAGTATTCGGCACAAACTCCAATGTTAAACGGTCATGGAAACCAAACCGGCTCTTGATAGCGCTAGCAGCTTCAGAAATGAATAGCATCTTATTTCAAAGTAAAAATTTCTGTAGCTCTAGGGTTTTTGAAACAAATCAAGAAAAACATAAGTGCAAGATTTGCAATTTCGAGACAGAAAATAATAGAGGAGTAATCTGACTGGTGCCCTGTGGTGAAGGAAGCGACGGCTTGAAAGAGGACATAGAGAAATAATAGAGGAGAAAGGAATAAGGCTGGCCACCGGTGAGGGAGAGATTGAGGCTCACGAAAAAATGAAAGAACAACAAAAATGGACTATTTATACTTAGGGCAATAGGACAAAAATGAAAATAGCAACCAAATTTATTTCGGTTGCTAAAATAGCAACGGAGTAATATTTTCGTTGCTATTTTAGCAACCGAATACGGATTTCGTTGCTATTTTTCATTGAAAATGTAAATTAGCAACGGAATTCTATTCGGTTGCTAATTTAGCAACGAAATTTAAATTCGGTTGCAATTTTAGCAACGGAAAAATAATTATGTTGGTATTTTTAGACCCAAAGTTATTCCACCTCCTTGGCACCAAAAATACCAACCGAATTCAGTTTTCATTGCAAAAATAGCAACATAATTTAAATTTGGTTGCAATTTTAACAACGAAAAAAATTTTTCGTTGCTATTTTTCATTCCAAAATTCTCCGCCAAATGTTGGCACCTTTTTAGCAACGGTTTAGGGGTTCCATTGCTAATTTTCGTTGCTAAATTTTGGCACTAATAATTCCCTGCACTTTTAGCAACAAAAAATAACCAAATATATTTTCGTTGCTAAATCCGCAATGTTTAATCAAATTTAGCAACGAAATATATTTTCCGTTGCTAAATAGCAACGGAATTCATTTTTTGTTGCTAATTTAGCAACGGAATCAATTTCGTTGCTATTTTCAGATTTTTTTGTAGTGTTATTTTCTTTTCCCGGTTCCCACATTTTCTCGGAAGCTAAACAAAAGTGAAAAACGGCCCAAGCATAAATAACCATTTCAGATGATAAAATTGATTACATAAATTGAAATTATGAAAGTGAAACAAGATTTACCTCATTTACAGCATATATAAAAGAGAAGAATTAAAAGAGTTAATTGTGTTTGGTAGTATAGAAATAGACAATTTACAGCATATATAAAAGAGATGAAGCCACTCCCAAAACACAATTAATTATATGTATTATTAAATTAAACATAATAAGAACATGAGAAAATATAAGCACCACCTGAAGAAAGCATGACGAAGAAAGCATGACAAACCCACAAGATGCAAACACCACCTGAAGAAAGCATGAGGAAGGCAGCATAGAAATACCAAGAAATCCAAAGAAACTGTAAAGATTAGCTCAAAAGAATTAATGAAAGAACGTGCTGCAACAAATTTTGGCATAAGGGCAGTAGCGTTGGCAAGGAGGTCTCGGCAGTGATTGGTCAGACAAACGAAGGAGGGAGGACAATGCCGCTAAAGAGAAGAGAGAAAGAAGAAGAGAAATAGAAATTAGGGATTTTTAATTTTATACTTTAGTTATATATGTGGCATATTTGTAAATAACTAAAAATCTAAGAATATATTTGTAATAGTAGCTCGGGGCGGATACCCCATTCCCCGCCCCGAAATCACAAACGGGAAGAAAATTTAATCCCTATCCTCGCCCCCGTGGGGAGGAAATTCGGTGATTTTTCGCCCCGTTCGGGTCAAGTCTCCGCCGGGGTCGGGGATTTCCTGCCCCATGAGTATCCCTACATTCATGTTCATGTTCACATATGTGCATATAGCAAAATTTCATTTCATACATTTACATTCAATAAGGGTTATATTTACATACTTGTTCAAGTTACATTTTGTTCGTTATACAAAATAAAAGTTATTACATTATATAGACTTTACAATACAAAAGGGGCCATAGATTCAAAAAAAAATCTTCATCCTAAGCTTTCGGTTGGCCTTGGTTTCTATAGATTCTGTCTCTATGGAAATCCTTCTTTTTTTAACCTACACTGATAAACATCAGTGCTAAGTTTTGCAGCTTAATGGAGAACACTTAAGTTTTTTGAAAGATCATTCACAGCAATTATCCCAAGCAGGCATAACAAATATGATATACGTACTTACATATTTACATTTATATGCATTCCATTCATGTCATATGTCAATTTCTTCATCATATAATATTATGATCACCAATTGTATTTGTTTGCACATTTTCTATGAGTGTGGACAACAAATGCATGTAGATACCCGAAGATACCGCATATAAATATCCAAAGGTATCAAGATACTTAGAGGTATCGAACATAAAGATGTCTGAAGATATCGAACACATAGAGACAATAGTGTCTGGTCATGTAGACACCATGACCATTACATATAGACACCACTAGTGTTTGGTCATGTAGCAGCTGCACTGTAATCCTAAACCAAACCCTATATGTAACACTTTATACCCGGTTCAATAATTGAACCAAATGCAGAATGTCACACACGATCCTAATTCCATAAAATGACCAATTACAAAATTTCTTATTTAAAAATCTTATCACTTTCACAAACACTGTTCATTTTACAAAAATTGACAGAATTTCTCCTATAATTTTTTTAAAACCTCATGTAATATTTCAAACTATCCTACGATCCATCTCCATTTCAAACTCCATTCACATAATAATTTGCCCATCCTCCAAATTCTCAGCTCAAACTCAATCAAATTAAAAACATAACCATATTCAATATGCTTAATATGTCTAGTTTATAAATTTACATATATAATCTTAATATGTAACTCACAATATATACCTTTACACTAATGTCTTCATCTCTCTATATGTACATGCCAAATCCTAATAAAAATTTCAAATTGTACAATAAAAGAGCCTTCACTCCCCAACTCTGATATGAATCCAGATATTAGCAACTACATCAAATAATTCTTTTGATCTTAGGAACACTTTTCTTCAACCTACATGTGAAAAATAACCATGCGCTAAGCTAAAAGTTTAATAGTGACTACCAAATTTACTCCTTCGTAGGGAAAATACATAACATACACAAAATTTATCTATACATATACAAACACATAGCATCACAAAAAAAAATTACTATTACTTACCTCAAAATATACATACATTGTGAAGTAGAATAATTTTTCTACATTATATACTTAAATTTTAATAAATTTACAAATTAGTTTCATAAAATATGCATAGCCTTGAATACACCTAAAACATTTAATCAATAAGCTATATGCCTCTTATTATTTAACATGTGTATTATTTATTTACCATGTCTGCCTACAATAATATATCATGAAAAATTCTTAAGTATCTCAGTATAAATAAGTGCCACATATTTTTTCATCTAAATACTCAAATTATTGCCCAATAGCTCGGTAGATCAATCAATAACTTAATATTCAAATTTTAACAAATTCATAACATTCTTTGTTTTACTTATTACATTTGTTATTTTCACTTAGCATTGGCCCTAGTAAACTTTTTAGTGGAATCATACCAAGCCGAATAAGTGGGATTCAAAATTATGAATCGAGTTCTCGAAACCATTCAGTTCATTTACAAATTTGATAAAAATTTCACAATATTGCAGGACTAAATTTTCGGAACCATTCGGTTTATTAATATATTTTATTTCTCAATAAAAAACATCTATTTTAGAAGAAAAAGGAGTAGCGGAATAGACTATTGTAGTAGCTTAAAAAAAGATTCCGATTAATATTGAAAATGAAATAAAGCAGTTCGTGTTTTTAAAGGCTCAAAGGAAAAATCTATGCATCGAGATTGAGCTCTCGGAGCCATTCATGTACCTAATATAGGTCAAATATTATACAAAAAAACTGAACTCTCATAGCCATTCAGTTCGGTAAACATATTATGACGCAGTACTAATACGCCCCTAATTAGGGGTGCTCATGGGGCGGGGCCGGGGATTGCATCCCCACTCGTTGCTCCGCCGAGGTCGAGGATTCCCCGTCCCCGCCCCCGACTCTAAAATGGGAAGAAAATTCCCCCCGTCCCCCGCAGGGATCCCCGTTCCCCGATTTAATGATTTTTTAATTTTTTTGTCGAGTCCTAATTTTGAAAAAAGTAATACTTCTTAAAAAGTATTCAACTTAAAAAAAATAGAAATCTAAATTTGTCAATTTTCTACTTCTAAATATTTTTTTTTGTTGATTTGAGTATAATTCTTATAATTTATACACTATAATAGCATTAACACCATAATTTATATACTATAAAAATGAAAAAGCAAGAAAACCGATAACTTCATTGCCTAATTGTAAACTAAATATATTGCATTCATTTTTAGTCAAATTAAATGCATTCAATTTACTTTTATCTAAATTTAATACACTATATTCACTTTTACCCAAAAAAACTAAATTCATTTTTACTAAACTAAATATATTATATTTATTTTTATCCAAACTAAATAAACTGTGTTCAATTATCCAAATCAAACTCAAATTCAATCTTATTTTAATTTAATAGCACCTCTTATTTTCAAAAATAAATTTTTTCTTTTTATTTTTTATAAATTTTAAATTTATTTATTTACTTTTTTTAATATTGATTATTTCCATCAAACTTAAAATTAAATTAAAATTCCCACCTTGCAATTGGACCTAATAAGGATATAGTTATAGGCATGTAAAGAATACGTTGTGAAGGATGATTGATCAAATAGCCAACATAATTTTCAAAATTTGCATACGGAGATTGGGCAAAAGTAAAAATACATATTCCTTGAGAGCTTTCTTTCACTTATCAAATTATCGAATTGCCTAGTGTAATTATATTTGATCTTAATTAATTTAATTAATACTTAATTTTAATTAAAATGTGAATTTAAATGAAATCCAAATTCAAAAAAATTGAATTAATTCAATTAAATTTGGCAATTGAAATTGATTAAAATTCAATTTAATTTCAATTTGAATAGTATTCAATTAAAATTAAATTAATAGATTAAATTCAATTTAAATTAAGTTTACAAATTCAATTTTAATTAAAAAGAAGATTGAATTTGAGTTCAATTTAAAAAATAGTATATTTGTTTGGAGCAAAACTGAATATAGGACATTTAATTTTGGCCAAATTGGATAGAATGTATTAGCTCTGGTGAAACTGTTTACGATCTATCAGCAGCAGATGTTGACAGTGGACAATTAAGACAATCATAATTAGAAATAAAAGATCTTTTCACTATTGTTGTATATTTTTTTACTATTGCTCTTCACTGTTGGTGTTAAGAAAGCTAAAAAGATAATAAATTTTGTGGGGTTATTTCAAAGTTAACGGCGTTTAACTTATTTAATTAACTATATTTTTTCTTTTTCTTTATTTTATTTTTCTTTATTAAATTAAAATTATTTATTTTAAATTTATCTTTTCTAATGTCAAGGAAGATAAAAATTGAATAGAAATTACAAATATTATTTTAATTGATTTTGCTGCACTACTTTTTATTTTGAGTTGTTCAGCATCAACTTATGCATTTCTTTGTGTTGATATGAAATAAATAGCAAATTAATTATATTATATAGATTACCTCATGTCTTTTTTTAATATATGGACATCTCTTTAATGTGATATTCTATATTAGTGTAATTTGTTAATTAATGACTTTTTTTTTTAATTTTTATATATAGAGCTAATAATTTTATTCATACATGGAAATCATTATTTTTACTCTATTTAGTTTGGACAAAAATAAACATAATACATTCAGTTGGATAGAAATGAACACAATTTATTTTTTGAACAAAAGTAGATACACTGTCAAAATTTATATGGAAAGAGTTGCTAATGAATTCACTTGGAAAATAATATAAATTTAAATTCTTAATTTATTAAATTGAGTAGTAGAGTATTAGTGTTCTCAATTTTTGTACTTTAATTTTTTTTACAAGTGAATTAAAATATGAATTTAAATTCTTCTAAAATATACATGGCATAACAAATCGGATTACATTGTATACAATACACAATGTATTATTTTAATATATAATAACAAAACCATTTATGAAATTTACCATATACAATGTATTATGTTAATATAGAATAACAATATTGATTATATTATTTTCGGGAATAAGTGAATATGATGTTATATTAGTAGTTAATATATTGTATTAATATTTTGCACTAATTGAATATGACAGTATAATGTAGTATTTTAATTTTATATTTGTTATAGTAAAATCCTTCTAATTTATTGAATTAACACAAAACATCCAAAAAAAATTGAAAGGAAAATAAAAACTTAAAGTGAATGTCAAAATAAAACCGAATACATCATATACATGACAAAACAAATCTTAATACAATGTATTCACTTGATGAATGACTACATTGTATTCAATTGTATTTTTTTAGTGTGATAATTGATTATATTCGACAGGACGAGGATCCCTACGGGACGGATACCCCATTCCCCATCCCCGCCCCCGATTTTATAACGAAGATTTTTCCCCCCCGTCCCCGTTCCCACTGGGGGAAAATTCGGAGATTCCCGCCCCGAACGGGGCGGGTCCCTGCCCCATGATCATCCCTACCCCTAATTGGCATGCCAATCTTAACCTAAACCTTCAATTCCTAACTAGTTTTACTAAGGAAAAAGATAATTAAATCTTAAATAATAATTAAGCACATAGCTTATTTATCCACATAATGCATGAAAAAATCATTTATTTATTTGTTTCAAATATCACACATACCTGAACATATTGCATCAAATTCATTTATTTACTATTTTTATCTCTTGTCTTGGACTTATTAAAATAACCTTAGGACTCATTGTTAACCGAAATCAATTTTATTACCATTTCAACTTACATAAGTCGAAATCAAGTCAGTTAAGAAAATCAAAGTATTAAGTCAACCTTTCAGCATGCTCAAGAATTCATCAAACTAATATAATATACAATATACAATAATTAGTCGACAAATTACATATGTATATACATAATTAATTAGTTAACGTATGTATTACACTTCCCTTTTTCCTTTAATAATTGTACAATCCACTTTATGCTTCATGTATTAAAGTTTTCATATTAATTGATCCCATTTTCTTTCAATTAGTTTATTTATAAGAAATTATTAAAATTCCAATGTCTATTTATAATTCAATCCATAGCCTTTGTTCAATTACCATGGGTTGATGGTACAGATTATATGATATTAATAGTACTATCATATTATTTCCCTCATTTACCATGAATCTTTACTATATTCTAAATTATTCTTTTCGAAGATTGAAAATCATCTTAAATTGTAATCATGCATATAGCTACACATTGGGCAACGTCTACCCCATTTTAGAATGTTTACCACATAAAATACATACTCTGTATCGATATTCCTATTTGATAGCACATACATGTTAATTTACAAACTCTTTTTTTCCTAGTCAATTTGTCAAAATCACATAAACAGATTTTATAGTTTGACCGGAATCGAAACTAGAATATTTTGGCACACCCATATCTGATCTCCCTACCGCCGACGAGTGAGGACAATTGGTGAAGCACCTGGTCACAAGGAATCCAATAGTGGTGTTCATATCACCATCCGACGCCAACGCTAGTCGGAAAGAGGAAAGATGTGGGATTTTTTTTAATAAAAGAGGAAATAGAGATTTACGAGAAGAAAGCCAATTGACCGGAGGAAAGAGGACGCAGTGAACTGGTTGATGAGGCGAGAAGGATGGCGGCGCGCTGTTGCTACCGGTGGAGTCTAGGTGGCTGGTGAGAACTCCGTTTGGCCTCTCCGTCTCTCCCTCTTCCCCGATGTGCTTCCTCGATTCCTCCCCCTTCCTCTTCTTTCTTTCTTTCTTTCTTTATTATTATTATTATTATTATTATTATTATTATTATTATCAATATTTAGTTATCTTTTTTTATGGCTATTATTTTCTTTGATACTTCCTAAAGACCAAAAATAATTCCCACATAAATCCTCCTGCACCTAAAAATTTTATTTAAATTTTATTTATTTATGATCCTAATTAACTCTTATTCTATTATACGTTTCCATCTAGGGGTGTGCATTGGTTGGGTTCAAATCAACCTGATCCGAACAAACAGAGACCCAAAAAAATGAATATTTTCACACTTGAACCGACCCTAAATAATATTCGAATCCTTATCCGATTAACCCTACTTTTTTTGGATCCTAACCCGATTAACCTGAATTACCCGAAATTCTTAAAAAAATAATAATAATAAAACGAGAGAAACTAAAGAGATCCAGATCTAATCAAACACTCATTTGGGATACAAACTTCTTAACACAACTTGGATACAATTCTTTCACACATTCACTCATTTTTCGAAAACATTCTTCAAAGATCAAACTTGAGATTTATAAAATACCAAGCAATACAATTGCTTATAACTTAGAGAATTCATAATCTTCTCCAAATTTGTGCAAAAAAGGAAAGAAAAGCAATATAAGCTTTTGAAACAATCTGGAACTCAAACACAGTAATAATATAAAAAGGAACTCAAACAATCTGGAACTCGTTTTGTTATACAAAATTATCTAAAATAATAAAAATGAATCAATGGATAATATAAAAAGGAATAACAATATTTGCTACCAAAAAAAAAATTTCTTCATCTGTACAACTAAGAAAGCAAGATAAAAAAAATTACCTTTAAATCTATCCAGCCATCTTTATCTCTTATACCCATCTTCATCATCTTCATCTCCTCCAATTGTCTAATAATCAAAAACAAAAATTAAGAAGAGATCTAGCAGCTTCAAAAATTGAGAGAGAGATGGAAACAATCAAAACAGATCTAAAGAGATGAAAGCAGAGCAAAAGATGGATGGAAACAGAGAGAGAGAGATTGAAGGAGAGAGCGAGAGATCAATGAAAACAGAGAGAGAGAGAACGAAGGAGAGAGTGAGAGATTGATAGAAATAGAGAGAGAGAGAGAGATCGAAGGAGAGAGCGAGAGACAGAGGAGAGATGGAAAGAGAGAGAGAGAGATCTAGAGAGATCCATTGAAGGGGGAAGAGAGAGATCGGGAAGATGAGAGAGAGAGAGGGGGAGGCCAAAGTTACAAAAATTAAAAAAAAAACCTCTATATATATGTGTTTCGGTCAGTTCGGGTTTATGAGGGTTTTAACCCTAACTGACATGAACTCGAACATTTGCCAATCCCCCAATCCGAACCGACCATACTAAACCGAATAACTTCATCCGAATTGCTCGCGTTGGTTCGGGTTGATCGGGTTCATCGGATCGGTTCAGGTTTTGCACACCCCTATTTCCATCGTTTAATTATTTCTTCCTTTAATCACTATTTACTTAAGAGAAATAAATTCCTTAATCTCCTTAATAAATTGCATTTTTATTCTATCATTTACTTGAGACTAACTACTAAATTCCATATAAATTTACTTCATTTAAATTTTAGATACTCATAATTTGTTTTAGATAACATTATATGTTGTGTATAATTTACTATTCACAAAATCAGATTTTTGGGCTGTTACACTATATGCAAGCATTAAGAATATATCTTGTGTTACTCTTAGTTATTGCTCATTTATTACGAGTTTTTTTTTGTTTTTTGATGTAATTTTGAAGAAAATTTAGAAATTTGAGGCTACGGTAAAAAAATTAGCAAAATAGAGAGTTAAAAAATGACATCTACTATTGCTAATTCTTCACAATGTGAGTCCCATACAATCGATACAAAAATTTATATAGAAAACAACATGTTAGACTGCTATTTTTTATAGTGTGAAACAGTGCCATTTCACGTGCGTAGAAAACAAAATGGTGAAAACTGCGATTGATAAAAAATGGCAGAAAAAGGTATCGTTTTTGTAATGACGGACTAACAGCATGTGGGGCCAACGATCGATAAAAAAACTACATAATAAACTGCCGTTTTCATATAAAATTTATTTTTTTAAATGGACAACAAGCATGCATGGTCCCTCACCCTATCCCATCCCGTCAAAGATAAATATCTATACAACCTCAATACCAATTTTTTACTTTTGTATCCGTTCTGAACATAAAAAAAGTAATTAACAAATTTAGCCTCTAAATTTTATAGGCTGAAACATAAAAAAAATCATGTCATATAATTATTTGTTTATTGAAAATGATTTATTTATTTACATTTAATTTGTTATTACTACCATTATCTTATATGTAAATTGCATAATAATTAATATATAAAAAATAATATATTTTCTTTTGATAATTAAATTTTTAGATGCATGATGGAAATCAAAATAACTGGAAAAATTGTCAAATTTGGCTCTACTGGAACTATTAATAATTCTAAAAGAAATTAATATATATATATATTCTTATGACTGATATAAAACTATTTCTGGTAGTGTCATGAATTGAGTTATTTGGCATTGGAGGAGATAAAAATAAAATTCAAAGTCAAGAAAAAAGAAATATGGTAAGAAATTAATAAATTATAAATTGAATTAGGCTCAGGTTTAGAATCCACAAGATTAGACAACTACAATGAGAACAATTTTTATGATTATAGATTTAGAAAAAAAGAAAAAGTTAAAAAGAGTTAAAACTAAGTTATCTAGAAGCATATATAATTAACTATACATTTTCCCATCTTGCAAAATTAATTAGAATAAAGATATATGAATCAAAATAATCAAATTTTCTTTTTTTTAATCCTAAAAAAAGTGATCATATAATAAATTTGGCATTTTAATGGTTTCATATTTTTAAAAAAAAATCTTAACATTTCTACATTTATTCAATTTTATACTAAAGTGTAGAATGATTCATGGTCACCTCGAGAAGCCAAATTGACTATTTACAAATGTAATTTTGCAGCAAAAATAATTATAGATAATTGTTATTATATATACATATTTAAAAAAAATCATGAGTATTAATTTAAAAATAGTTGAAAATTTTCTTAATTACCTTTTTTCTTAATGTTTACAACAAGTACAAAAGTCCAAAAAATGTTGTTTGTTTTTGACAAAATGGGGTGAGAAGTTACCGCGCATGCTTATTGTCCTTTTAAAAAAAGAAAATTTGTATGAAATATGACAGTTTATCCTGCTGTTTTTATCACCTGCGGGCCCCACATGTTATCATTCTTACATTGTAAGAAAAGGCACATTCTTCTGTCATTTTCTATCAATCGCGGGTCCCATCATTTTGTTTCCTACACAAGTGAAACGGTTTCGTTTCACACTATAAAAAACGGCAGCCTAACATGTTATTTTCTATACAAAATTTTGCATTGATTGGATGGAACCCACATGTCAGAAAACAGTAATAGTGGATGACTTTTTTAAAGCCCTATTTCACTTATTTTTTTATTTTTTTTTCAAAATTACATAAAAAAAACCCTATTTATTGCATCATCAAGATAATATAGGCATATATAGATTATCACCATAACATATTAACATAGGCATGTACATTATTATATATATACAAGTTCTCAACTGTGTAATCATTGCAATTACATGAAGTTTCATTATTTTCATATAAATTATTATGCATTTATTTTGTGCATTATTATGTTTTAATGCATGGTCACATAAATATATTGAGTCATAATATAACCTAATACATGCATTTGAAATCTCAGAATTTAGAAGGCAGATTCCCGAGTCCATTTGATGTCACATTTTCAACCACGTTACAAGGATTTTTCGACCAAAATCCCTTCTTAATTTTTGTTCTTATATATTTCTTGTTTCTAATGAATTAAAAATCAATCAATTTGGATAAATAACTTGAGAGATGTACTCAAAACAACACATACTGGTTTTAAGTATTTTTCAGCGATAGATTTGATGATTTGTCTTTGAAAACTTACTAGGCAAAATAAAGGTAGTATTTGGTGATACTTTCTTCATGAAATTTTTTTCATTATGAGTCTAGTTTTTATATAATTTTGATTCATATAAATTGAAATTCTATAGAAGGATTTGTACTTAATTTTATTACAAACTGCTCCGTTGATAAAGGCAACAATAGGTCATCTTGTTCAAGCTCTTTTTTGAAAACCTTAGGGACAAAATTGAGTCTTGGTTTCTTCATGAAAATTATAGGTATATGTTTTATGGTTATTTCCAATTAGAATCTATCCATTTGGATATCTATAGGCTAAGACACAATATTTATAAGAAAACTGATTCAAGTGAATCCCTTGACAAAATTTTCCCCAAATTGTTTCTTATGCTGATTTCCATCTTTACCTAGAAATTCATCATCAATCAATGTTTTAACATCCCACTTCACAATTTTTTCAGCAAATACACATATATAGCACATGCACAATAATGAGTGAATCCCAAACCTTTTAAAGTTGCCAACTTCCTTCTTTAAGTTTCCTGGTTCTCTATCCCTTTCTTCTTGCTTGTTTCTTCTAAAGGAATGCTTAAACACTCAAGTTCTCTTCCTTCTTTAAGTTTAGTGAGGGAAATGATGGAAAAATCGGTGAGAATTTCTTTCCTTCTTTGGTCGGCCACACTTCTTCATTTAATATGTTTATTCTTCATTTTTCTAGAGAACAAATGTGTAGCTTTCCTATTGGTCCACTTGTTGGACCTAAAAAAATTACCGTTTGTTCCTCTAACTTGTTTAATCCATTCAATTATATATATATTTCTACCTCTATTTGCATATTAATTTATGTTTCAAACTCATTTATTTATGCATGTGCATGCAATTTCAATAAAATTACTAGCATGCCCCCATCTTTTAAGTTCATTTTCAATTTATCCTACTCTACGCTTTATTTACTTAACTCACGTATACTATCATCTGTATGCATCCTAGACATATCCAATTACTATTAGGATATATATATATATATATGTTGATGCCTTACAGTTTATAATTGAATTGATATGTACATATGTATTTTATTAATTTCAAGAAATTAAAGAATTTGATAAGCTAAGCTATAGACGAAGAAATATTGATGCAAAGATAAGGAGAGAGAAAGGGGATGCTATATTTTACCATTCAAAAGTTAATTTATTTACTTATAGAAAATAGTATTTTGTTTTTGTATTTTATTTTTTTTAAATTAAAATATTTATTTTCTATAAAAAAATTTAAAAATTACATTCGTTTATCAACAAATAAAAAATTAATTTTTTAAAAACAGAAAATGAGAAAACATGTTTTAAAGATGAAAAATGTTTTTTAAGTTAAAAAATAAATTATATATTATTAACAAAATTAATTAAAATAAATGAGACAATTTTATGAATAATGTTTTTTGGAAAAATATTTGAATTTTTGGGGTGTTTTTCAAAATATTTGAAATTTTGGTATGGGTGTCTCGTTTCAGTTGATGTTCTTTGCGGAAATGGCATGTATTATTCATGCAGATTGATGTAGAGACTTTACGGTAGTCGAGGCATACAAGAGGGCAGGGGGGGACTTCATTTCTGTAGAAGACCCTTGCAAAAATGGAACTCATTCTCGCTCAGGTCTCCTGAGGAAATGGACTTGAATATAATTTAAAAAAAAACAAATATTATAGAATGGGACAACTTTAAAATTGGAGTGCCCTGCAGTGCCCATATCCTGATATCCCTAATATTTGCATTTCTTATTTAAAATTGGAGTGCCCTGCAGTGCCCATATCCTGATATCCCTAAACGGTAGCCATGGAGTGTGCCGGTGCAATGTAGCATTAATGTGAATTTTTTAAATTGATTAGAATAAATTATTAATTTTTTATTATTTTTGTTATTAAAATCTTAAAAGGAAATAAAATATTATTATATCTATTTTGATAATTTTAGGGGCAATAATTATCTATTTTAACTGGTTAAAGGTTTTAAATTATGTTCTCGAAATCTTTTGATGTTGAGTTGTGGTTTCGATTTCAATGATTAATTAAGTTTATGGATATATTTCATTTTATATTTTAAATTGTACTTTGCGTAATTAAAATGGAATTTGTAAAATATTATTAATATTTATATGCCTGAATTTTTAATTGGTTAAAAATTGAAGATCATTATTAATTGAACAAAAAATAAAATACACCAATTAACTAAAATTAATGATCAATTATTTTTAAATATAAATATTAATTGGCTGATTAATAAAATAACTAATGACTGATTAACTGGTTTATGAATACTCACAAGGACGTCAATATACCATTCTGTAATTTATTAGTAATTTCAAACAAAAGTAACTACCGAGGAGAAGGCGTGACAACATTTATTTTATTTCAAAGGTTTATACTAAGGGCTGAGGGACCTCCAACCAAGGGCGTAGCTAGCAATCATAAATTAAGCCAATTAAGCATAAAAAAAAATAATTTTAATTTTTTAAAATTGATAATATTAAAATTAAATGATTTCATTAAGATTTAAAATTATTATTAAATTACAAAATTATTTTTACGTACATAAATTTTATTAGTTGCTATAATTTTTAATTTAAGTTTGTGACTATATCTCTATTTCGAACGCTATTGATTTTGGAAAAGAAAACAATTAAGCTTATGAGATCCACAACAATGATTTTCGCATCAACGACAAAAGCTTGGATTTCAATTGATTTGGATTAACTGTAGAATGCAGTGAGAATCTTTCTTGCAACAACTATACAATACAAGCTTGGAATTTGGGTGTATTGACTATCATTGAGTAACATGCGAAATGAGAAACTGATTTAAAAGAATTGGGTTTGACATGGCTACGAAATTCAAGTCCATTTCCACAGGGGACCGGAACGGGAATGAGTTCCATTTCCACAAGAGTCTTTTGCGGAAATGAAGTCCCCCCTGCCCTCCTATATGTTTCGATCACTGTGAAGTAGGGATGATTACGGGACGAAAAATTTTTATTCTCGATGGAAAATCATTCCGAATGGAGTGAAAAATTTTCGAAAAATTTTTTCGTAGGGATGAAGATGAAGAAAAAGTATTTTCCAACTTAGAATTATATAGTTTGATTTATAATTAAATTTATATTTTTAATTATTAAATATTATATTTTAATTACAATTAATTATTAAATATTATATTTTAGTTATAATTAAATTTTTTTAAAAAAATAAAAATATTTTTAATGCGGAGACAGAGATTTCCGTAGAGATCTGGATCCTCGTGGCCTTGCCCCCGCCCTGCCCTTGTGTAGGGCAGTGATACCATATAAAATGGTATATTATTTAATTTATATTTTCTTTCATTTATGTAGCTAAGTATGTTAAATTATTTATATTTTATGTGTTTTTGTCTATTTTATGTATTTATTTGCTTTGTAGAGTAGTTTGGATGCAAAAAAGAAGAATGATTAAACAAATTGTTATGCAATGAGTGACTCATAACCAGGCTCACGAGTCACACACAGGCTCATGACTCACACAGTTCACGAGTCACACAAAAACTTCACGAATCACACAAAACTTCACGAGTTACACAAAAACTTCACGAGTCACGCACTGATTTATGACTCACAACATCACGACTCGTGAAGATATTCACGAATCAATTGCCAAGAAGAGCAAAAAGAGCACGAGTAATGAAGCACTTCATGAGTAACACAGAAGCTGATGGATCACAACTCGTGAAGGCCTTCATGACTCGGTACAGAAACTTGTTCCGAAATGACACAACTTTTCAACATATCTTTTCTCAACCGACAAGGGTTTTCATTAGACGTTTTCATGACAACCTTTCATTTTCACACCTAATCGAAAAAGACACGATTATAGAGCTATTCTCTCTATAAATAGAGATCCAAGATGCCGAAAATGGGATAAAAATCAATTAGTTTTTAGTTTTTGAGAGATACACAGTTTTTATTTTGGATAAACATTTTTACTTAGTTTTTATTAGATGATGACAAAGGAACAAAGTCAATAGAACAAGAGATGAGTTTCTTTCCCTTGTCTATTTTTAATTCAATTATATATTTGGCTAGTTTCCTTTGTACATTATAAATATACAGTAGTATTTTATTTAAGACATGTTTATTATTATTATGAATGAAGTATGATTTACATTCATTTGTATGCATTGATTTGCTATATATGCTTGGCCACCATATTTGGCATTTTAGTCAATTTATTGGCAACGAGAGTTGGAATTTTTTGATGGAAAAATAAATGAATGTATTTAAAGCATTGAATTCCTTTAATTTGACTTGAGGGATTCACTTTAAGAGGTTAAAGAATTGGTATAGAACTTCATAATTTTTTATTTATCTCTATAATGACATGAGAGTGCTTATAGACTCTAAATGAAAATATTTTTACTAACAACGAGAGTTGCTTTAATGAATTTTGGCTAAATTCTCCGATCACTTTATTTATACAATTATTAGAATTTGTTCTTAAATGAATTTCTCCTCTTATTTCTAATGTATATTTATACCATCATTTAAGTCATCTTTAATCCAATTTGATTTAATATATGTAAAGTAGTTTAGATATTTAATTAAATACATAATCTTCATTTTATTCATTACCTATACATCTACTCTTTGTGGTTTCAATATAAAATTTACTCCGTTTTCTTTGGAATGATAACCTACTCATCCTATACGTAGTCTAGTGAGACTAATGGTTCAAATAAATCTCCATCAGGCAGTAGGTGGGGAGGCACTCCCCACTCCCGTCCCGCGATTATCCCTGCTGTGAAGTCTTTACATCGATCTGCGTGAACAACACAAGTCATTTTCGCAAAAAATATCAACGAAAATGAGGCACCCACACTAAAATTTCAAATATTATAAAAAACAGCCCAAAAATTCAAATACTTTCCCAAAAAATATTATTCATAAAACATGTTTTAAAGATGAAAAATGTTTTCTAAGTTAAAAATACATTATATATTATTAACAAAATTAATTAAAATAAATATATATTTTTTTTTCTATAGACTTTTTTTTAAAAAAAAATTAGAGCAGTTTTTTTTTATATAGTAAAAAACTGATCACATTTCATGACGTCGTGTACTATTGTACCCTTTCACATCACATTTAATTTTGTCAGACTCGAAATAAATTGAAGAGAGGTGTTTAAAATTATTGAAAAATAGTCAAGTGAGGTATTTAATTAGGACAAATTTAATCTGGGAGACCAATTTGGCAAAAGCGTTCAAGTTAAAGGGCCATGTATATTAAGCAGCATGACTTTTGTTCAGTTTGTCGTTTATATTTCTCCTCGTTTGGTTTTTGCTACTCCCCGTTTGATTTTGATTTGCAGATACGACATGAGTACTGTTTCGTCGTTTACAATAAAAGTGAAGAATTAAATACCCATAGAAGAAGCAGCCGAATGAATCTATAGCCATCAAACCCGTCTACTTTCTCTTCCTCCTTCAGTTTAATCCGTTTTGGACTTTTGCTTCAACAGGTACATGCTATTCATTTCTTTTTCTCGAGTTTTTTCCAATTTATTCATGGATAGCGTATAATTTCTGCTGGTTTCTTTTCCTTTGAATTTAATTTAGTTGAAACGAATCCTTTTCCCCTAATTTGATAATAAATTTTCCTGATTTGCTGGAGTCAGAGTTTTGTTAGAAAATTTCTGTTCCTTTTTCATTATGAAATTCATTATAAGGATTAAGTTAAACCGTAGGGAAAAGCAATGTTCTTCATCCCATTAAGGGATTTGTAATTGATAGTTTAATTTCTGCAAAAAATGGGGTGATTCGGGGGAGTGTTGGCTAAATTAGGGTAATTAATATGAAATACATTTTTCATGTATTTTGCGTTGAGAATTCAAGTTATAAATAGTTTTTCACATAATTTCTGCATTTTTATAACTAATTCTGCTGTTATAATGGAACTCTGAGCCCAAATATGTGTTGTTGAAGCAAATTTGCTTTTCTAGTTCTTGAAGAATTTCCGAGGTCAAGGTGGAATATTTGTTACTGATACATTTTGCAGTTATTTCATAAGAACACAAGGGTACTGCAATCTGTTTGTAAAATTATCCAGCAGTGAACCTAATTACAATGGTGGCTGGAATTACTAAGGGGAACCATTACAAGCAAAGGAATATTGGGTGCACATATAGTGTAGTCGTGCATGAAAAATGATTTGAACAAATACCTTCAAAGGTGCAACCTAGGTGAATTTTCAAAAGAAATGAACCACGAAAATTGTTTGATTCACCTGCTTGGGACTTGATCTATATGGGGAAATCGGTATAAGTTTTGTGTTATGACTCTGGGATCTTTATGCCAAATTTTGCAGATGGGTAAAATGACTTCATGCTGGGCAATAAAGAAAGATAGGAAAAACGAAAGGGATACATTATTAATGATGAATGGAGGAGTTTTACTAGAAAAGCTAATTGCTTCTTGCAATGGTAAATGTAATCCTATCCAGATGTTTTCTGCTGAAGAACTCAAGCGAGCAACAAACAACTATGATCCACAGAAAATTATAACTCGTGATTCGGGCTACAAGCTGTACAAATGCTTTCTGAATGAAAGGCTTGTGTCTGTCAAGAAGTTTGATGACAATTCTGAACAATATGAATATTGTTTCAATGATGTTGTATTTGCATCACAAATGAGTGTGCATAAAAATTTTTTGAAGCTGTTAGGTTGCTGCTTGGAGACTCGAGTTCCTGTTCTAGTTTTTGAATCAGTTCTAGATGGAAGCTTAGCTGATCGAATTTATGGTCCAGAGAAAACCCTTTATCAGCCTTTATTATGGATAAATAGATTAAAAATTGCAATGGAGATTGCTGATGCAGTTGCTTATCTTCATTTAGCATTTGCTAGGCCTATTGTTTTTAGAAATATAAAACCTTTGAATATCTTCCTAGATGAATGTCACGTTGCAAAACTATCCGATTTCTCTCTTGCAGTGTCTATACCTGAGGATGAATCACATGTAAAGGATTCCGTGGCAGGGGCATGGGGACTCATTGCACCCGAGTATGCTACTACAGAATGTTTCAATGAAAAGCAAGATGTTTACAATTTTGGTGTATTTCTTCTTATGCTTTTGACTGGAGAAATGCCAATTGATTATTCTCGTGATAAAGCTGGTAAAGAGCTTTGTTTAGTCCGTCATGTCCGGGGATATGTTGAAGATGATAAATTTGATGAGATTCTGGATTCCATAATTGTGGCAGATGGATCTTTCTCAGGAAAATATCAGCAACTGCAAGCTTTCACAATGCTCTCCCTTAGATGCATTTCTGAAGCAGAAAATGATAGGCCAATGATGAATGATGTTGCAAAGGAACTAAGGCAAATATATAGGTCTGCAAGTTCCCCTTGTTAAACTTTCATTCATTAAGGTTGCATTTTACACTCTTTTATGTACTAGATTGGTATTTTACAAAACATGTAACGATAATTTTTAGTAAATAATATAACAAATATAATAACTTATGATTGAACTCGAAGTTACCTCTAAATATAGTAATTCTTTTCTTTTATTAGGATTGGAATTTTAATATGATAAGAAAAAGATAAGTAAATTGCTCCAAGTTGCTAATCTAGTCTAATATAAACTTTCTATCTAATAAAGCAATAAAAAATTTTAATCTGATAGAATATAAAAAGATAACAGCTAATTTAATTATTCTAATTTCATGAAGTTTTCTATTACTATTTTATTTTATTTATGCTTTTAAAAGTTTATATTTTTCCAAACACTTAACTATGCCGACTTTAATTTAATTGAAATATTATTTTTAATCTCATGGAATATAAAAAGATAATATGAAATTTAATTATCTTAATTTCAAGAATTCTTCTAATGCTCTTTTAATTACATTTGAATTTTGTTTATATTTTTCCAAACTCTTAACTATGTTCAACTTGAATACAATAGTTTTTTCACTAAAATTGTTAAAAATATATATATTTTTGTTAATTGTCTAAAAATATAAGGCTCTTTTAGCCTAGTAAAATTTTCACAAACTTGAATTTAATAGTTTTTTTTTCTAAAATTTTTAAGAATATTATTTTTTGGGTTAATTGTCTAATAATATAAAACTAATTTAATCTAAAAAAATTCACCCATATATATATATAGAATTTTCCTTCCATGTAATTGAATCAAAATATATGCACTGCCCTGATTTCAAGTGCGGTTACTAAAATTTGTGATAACAATAAATTCACACACAAAAAAAAATTAAAATGGTAAAAACACTTAAACTGAAATTTATTTTCCACCAAAGTGGAAGCTGGTTCTCCGTCCTAGTAGCACATGTAGGCATAAACCAACTAATTATTTGCACGTGGCAATCTACGTCAGCATACGTGTAAATTTGAATGATATAATGTCTGACTAGGTATTAATATAAATTATTATATTTAAATTTGTGTTGTACATGTATTATTAGGATGGATGGAGTTTGGAGGTATATTTTTCATTTTCGGAACAAAACTTGCTTTCATTGAAAGAAATTTCAGTCTTGATATTTTCTTTTATAAATTTAGTAATAATTAGTTAACATGTGACCACATTGACTGTCTAAAACATTTATAATTCTTCATTATCTATTCTTGTGCCCCTTGGCCACATTAATTCTTGTCCTTGTCCTTTTCACTATTCCTTATATTTGGAACTAACAGAACATGAAAAATCACTAATGCTATATCAACATTAAACATTTTGTATATTTTTCTTAGCTGATCAAGCACTCATTTTGACCATTGTATTGTACCTTTGCTTAGCTTAATATACAGATTAAAAATTCTTTTATACATGTTTGAAAGAACTAAGAATCTTGAGCTAATTACGGTGTCAAAGATTGATACCTGAAGTGAACTTTCTTATTATTGAATATATAATATTTCTTACACTCTATAATGGGGTTGGTCCCCTAGCTGTAACCTTATACCAATACAAGAAATGAAAAATTCTGAATAATCTTTTTCTATAGAAAAAAAAATTGTGATGCCTCTATTTCACCCCTCTCTGCATGCATAAATTAAATTTCTATTGTATTTTTGTTTTATCTCTACCTGTACAATCCGTATCTTTAATTCTTGACTGTCTTGGATTCTGAATCCCATTGCCAATTCCTTTCGAAAGTGCTTGCGCATCGAAAACTTCCCGGAAGAGTATATAATCTTGGAAAGAATGTTAAGCTAGACTAATCTAATGTTCGTGCTATCTTTGGCTACTTGTGTTTCTTCTGATTCTACTTCATTTGCAGCCGAAGAATGCGGTTTAACAGAACCATCCAACGAATGGTGCTCGTACTCGTGGCGAGTCAAGACTGTCCATATCAGCACCAGAAACACCATGCTCAATGACAGAAACAGCATCGATCCCCATACCATCCGAACATACTTCTTCAATGGCTTGCAGTGGTCTGCAAGGATTACAGAAAATGCATCCTTTACTGATTGGCATTCTACAAGACTTTCCATTCCCGGATATACATTTAATAGATTCTGAATCGAATTTGTGTAATTCTCCACCGTTTCGAAATCATTTGACGGTATGAATTGTCTGTTATTAATACATGTTTCATCAGTACATCTAAGTGGCTCCAATATCTTCAAGAAAAAGCAAGAAAGTTAGAATTTTCGGATAATGAGCATGACTTCAATTTCTGCTGACTTATATTTATACCTTGGGAATTTCTCCGATTGGAATTGTATTAGCAGGGCAGTTATTTGCCTGGTATTCGTAGTCTGGGGGTCCTGAGAAAGGATTGCAAACTTGTACTACTGATATGTTTTCGTTCAACTGCAGTTGTTAAATATATGTTAAAACGCGGCAAGGTTCAATCCTGGAATAAGAAATTACAATCCGAAATGAAAATTTTACCTGGTTAACAATGTCGTGGATCCCTTGGCTAACATCTGTCAGGACAGGCTTTGCTCTCAGCAATTCGTCGCAGGGAAGGATCTCGCTCAGGCTGTTGTTGTAAGGATTCATCTGGAAGTTTTCGAAAGCTGTACACATATCGCCCGAGAACCTGAAAATGTGGGAACTTTCCTCTTTGTATCAAAAACTTCAAGTGGTTTCCTAGTAATCCTTAACAAAATGGAATAACGTGGACTTACTTTCCCAGGAAGAAATACACCCCAAAGAGCACCCAGCATAGAGCAGTCAGGATCCAACACAGTATAATAAGCCTGCAAGAAGAACAAATCCTAAGAAACATATTTTGTTGTTGAATTTTTCTGTCTTTAAGAAAATTGCTCCACTTACCAATTAAGGGCTCTTTTTAGCCTTAGAGTTGCACAAACTGCAATACGATAATTCAAAATTCAGCTTTCAGATTGCACTTTCAAGCAACTAAAAGTTACTAAGGATTAAAAACAAGTCTACGTACCCAAAAGAACAATGACAGCAACTAAGTTCAAGGAGATAGTAACTGTAGTAACTATATACCTGAAAGATTCAAAACAGAACAATTAAGAAAATCCTAAGTGGGCAATTTTCAAAGTGAAGTGAGGGAGAAACCTACACAATCTTAAGACCCTTATCGATCAAACGCCTATTTTTCCTAGCTTGCCTTTCGATGTCAGCAGCTTGATCATCGAGAGTCTTTGACGTGGATGTAAGGAAATTATTAGCTTGAGTTGCACTACCACTAGCATCAGATGATGATTCCAAATTATCCTTTATCTCTTTCATTGCTCCTGTAGTGTTGTATAGAGTTCCTGATGCACCATTTGCTGTGTCAATGATGATGTCCACCACAGTTTTTGCTCGCGAACGGAACTTCTGATTCCCTCGAAGGACTAAACCAGATGCAGTTCTGCATATAGTTGTTGATTTTGTCAAAAAAATCTGGTGACATTTAACAATAATAATAATCCAGAGTATTAAGAAAAGATCTTACTTACAATGCCAGGACAGTGAACAAAATTGCCAAGAGTGTAGGCAACAGGTAACATTGCTTATGGCAATGTGATCTCTTCTTCAAGAATTGTTTCTTTCTGGTTTTACAGAAGTGAGTACTTGCTAGAAGATAGCTTCCATATACAATTCCACCCAAAAGCCACAGGACACCAATTACATAGCCATGAACTCCTGTAAACGCAGTGGACTGAAAAATAAAATAACAAGTGTTATTTCTTCATAAATAAAAATAGATAGAGTGGTAATATGTAATAATCCCCCATTTTTTAAAAATTTAATTTTTTGTTTTTTAAGAGTGGCATATAGCCAAATTACAAATAGGAATGAGCAAAACCGAACCGAAATGTGAACAATTTGGTTATTTTAGGTTAGTTATTTTGATTTACTTGGCCTACTCAGCTGTTTTTGTTTGGTTATTTCAGTTTGTCTGTGATCAATTTTGTTATTAAAATTGAAAAATTAAATAATCAAAATTGAATGAATTATATATATATACACTTAATTAATTTAGTATGTACTTACAAATTAATTAAAATTTCTTAGTTATAATTTTATATAATACAAATTAATTATAAATAATGAAGTTTCAAAATTTACTTTAAATTGAATGGTTGAAACCGGATTTTTTTTTATAAAAAAAATTGATTTGAATTTTTATAATTAGAGAGAAAGAGAGAATTACGCTCCAATAGTGCTTGTTGGTGATATCAAATCCTCCTCTATATTTGTTGAAATTGTCAAGAGGATCCACCCTCACAGTGTCATCTGATTGTGTGCCATTGCTTATCTCAACCGAATTTGAACCTGAAAAGTCATACCATATTGTATATTAATTTACAAGCTTAATTACATAATTAATTAATCAATTGAGTACATATGATTAAGAAAACAAAAGTAAGCAATTGTTTACTTTGCTTTCAACTTGGGTTATCCTTTATGCTTTTCTCCTCTTATACATATATAATATATTTATTGAATTAATTATTTTATGAACTTAACTTTGCAATTTCAGTATTGGAATTGCAAAACAAAAACAAAGTCATAAAAATAATTATTATTTCTGACTTTCGACTCTCCATGAATTTCGAAAATCAAGATTCTCTATAAATTAAAAAAAAAAAGAAAAGAAAAAAAAAGTTTTCTAATAAATTAGTTAAATTTCCAGTGGTAAAACAAATAAGTCAGAATTTTGGTGCCATAAATATTGAAAATAAAGAACATAATATGGAATAAGAAGTCTCACTTGGGTGGGAACTATTGCTTGAGACCGCTTGCGCTGCGATGAAATTTGCGTCTAAAATGATGACCAACAACATTAAATTTAGAACCAATTGAAATTTATGTGGTGGTGACCCCATCTTTACCCTGTCAAACAATTATTAATCTTTATTAGAAAAAGAAAATAACCATTCAAACTATATAACCTCAATGCTTTCAACGTTAACCTAACCCACAAAATAAGTTAAGCAAGAATAAACTAAAACCTACCCAAGAACCTCTTAAACCTCAACCCAAAATCAATGGCATACACAGACAGAAGTTGTTGATTTTCATTGTGTAGTTTGAGATAGTTAAGCTATAAAGAACTTTCTGTATGCAGGTACACTTTTTCAAAAGCTCTTCACAGAATAACTTCTTAATAAAAGATTAATAACTAGCAAGTTCCAACTCGAGAAAACCAAGATAAGACATATTAACTCACCTCTAAACAAGAACCGTAAGAGCTTCAATGGCTGACCTTCTGCTACTTCAATACATATGCTGAATCAAAATCTAGAGTAGAAACTGAAGAATGGTGGGTTTGGTGCAGTTGTTCTCAAAAACTTCAACAGCCGACTCAGGATGTTTGGTTATATATACGTAAGAGAAAGATGTGTTCTACAACCTCAGACTCTTCAATTAAACGTATTTCTATTTTTAAACCTCTCCTTCAAGCCACCTTGAAGATGTAAAGAAAGAGAGAATTTGGTTAAGTTTTTGCAACTTAATCCACTACAAATATTGCACCAACCCAACTCCTTTATATATAGAAAACTAAATATTCCCCACCAAAATCTCTCTATTTGTCTCTTTGTACGGTCAAAGGAACAGCCGACTTTTTTATGAAAAAGAAAACATATTATCAAATTTTTACTATTAAGTTCCTATATTTTTATTCTACAAAATTGGGCTCTTAAATTTTTAATTTTTATACATTAAATTTTTAATGGGCAGAAAACGCGAAATTAATCTATATATTTCATCTAACACGCTTTTAGTATTGGAAATATTTGCCAATTTTAAATTAACTCGCATTCCTAATTGGTATTTTGATTTCAAATTGACAAATTATTGATTATATCAAATTAAATTGAAATTAGAATGCTGATAACAAATACGCATAAAACAAAGTATACCATTTAATTTTATGTTTTCTATATGTCTTGAGTTTAATGTGTTAAAAAGATAAAATTATGTTTAAAAGTTCAATATTGTAAACTAATAAAAATATAGGAATTTAATACCAAAAACTCCAAAAATATAGGAGTGTAGTGATAATTAAAAAGAAAAAGAAAATCAAATTGATTTATGGTCAAGTTAAGAACCTTTTGGTCATGACCATATAGTCGCCATTCAAATTTTAATTCATACTTTTTTTTTTCCTTCTCTTCCAAGTGTGAACCTTGGCTTGCTTTGCAAAAAAGCACAAATGTTTTCCCATTTATTTGCAAAAAGGATATAATAATTAAAAAGGAGGGTGAACAAGGTAAAAACCAAAAATTAAGGGCTTTGGATCAAATTCATAGTCAAAAAGATACAACGATTAAAAGCAACCGTCTAAATTCAAAGTACGTAATATTCTTTTTATACCGAATACACCATTTTTAATTAGAGGGTTTATACGATTTAAAACGTTAAATAAAATGTAAATAATACTAATTAAATATTTTATATTTTGTTAAAAATGTAAACTGAAGATTCTGTAAAAAAAAAAAAATCGGATTTAATAATTGTAAACTCAGTACTGCTTAAAAATTATTTGCAGTTATAATTATGAAATATACTTCTCTTTTATATATATGGCTTATTGTATATATAAAGAAAATGTAGCTTATTGTACCTTGAAGTATGAAAGAAAATGGATGATATAAAGAAAAATCTAACACAAAATCAACAATTATGTCTCTTGGAATAATTTGGTACGAGAATACTCAATTTTTCAGCCACAGCTCCAGACATACAACCTATTTTCATTTATAAATTTTTATTTCCAGTTGAGTATTTATTTCTATGATTTAAAAAGAAATATAATCTCTCAATTTTATTTAAATCGACAACTTTTAACTTTTCACATAAACTGAAAAAAAATCATTAATTAGTATCCTAACTATAAAATTTTCATTTTAATTTATTAAGCTATTTTTTTTAATCAGTTCTCTATATCTATATATTTTCATTTTATTAAATAACTTTTTTTAGTGCATAAATAATGATAAAATAGGAAGAAAGTAATTGTTAAGAAAGTCTACAATTTATATGCATATATTTTCCTCCATTTCTTACAAAAGGCCAACTTAAAAATCAAGTGGAAGATATATTGAATATAAAACAATGGCAGAAGAAGATAACCTAATCCGGTCATTAAACATTAGGTCAATTACCAACACATTTAATGGGTTAGATCCAATTAACATAATTCAAAATGGATGATGCAATTTACAGTTAATAAATTTTGATTATTATTTCAAGAAAATGGAATATGATGCCACAAATTGCTGCTTTCTTTAACCAGAGATCTTTAATTTGATTTTTTGGAAATCAAATATATTTAAATATTAGAGAGAACGATTTACTTTTTTTTTTTTTATAAATTTATTGGTGCACATAATTAAATTAATTAGATCAGTGAATTTTGAATAGAAAATAAATTATAATAAATAAATGTAGATTGCAAATTTCAAATTTACTTACGTATATAGGTAGGATGGCGTGGAAGTGAAAAGTTAGATAATATTTTGATATTTGGACCGCCAAAATTTGTTTGACTTCACCGATAAAGTGCCATGTTTAATGTTATCATCATACGTAGGATAGTCCCAATTTGCAGAAAGTGACAACTAAATTTTACATTAATTATATTCCAATTAAAGTTATATATATACTTTGAAGAGAAACTTTTATATTTCAGAAATAAACTTTTTCTTTTTCTTTTTATTATTATATATTATTTATTTTCTTGCATGAAAAACCGATGTTCATAAGTATACTTTCAAATGCATAAAAGTTAGTAAGGAAATTCAAAGAAAGTGTTTTTTAGTTTTTTTTTTCTTAGAAAGAATGAATGAATTTATTAGATTTTGGATTTATAATTTTTGAAATACTTAATTTATTGAATCCCTTAAAGCCTTTTTTTTTTTTGCTGTTGCTGTACGGATTGAAATATATTATACAAAATTAAGTATTGGAATGTTCGGTTGATTAATGTGTATGGTAAAGGAAATATTTGAGTGTCTTTTAATAATAATAATAATAATACGGATAAATATGGCATCTAATATAATAATTGAAAAAGAAGAAACATATTATAGCTAAAAGTTTAAGCAAGCAGTGATCAAATTGTGTACAAAATAACATGTATGATAATAACAGGCCACGCTTTTCTTAAAATAATTAATTTATCAATAATATTTTAATATTCTTTTTGAGCAAATATTAATTTATGAAAATATCAACTTGTCCCAGTCCCACTAGTATTAAAATAGTAAAGAAAATCAAAAGCAATGACGTGAGGGGTAAAATAGTCAATGAAGATGTCGGCTGCTCGGGCTAATAAGGATATGGGTGGGTGCTAAGAGAAGTCTTAATTCTAGACCAAACAGAAACGTCAATATTGAAATTAGAGAAGAGAAATCGAAGTACAAATATATAGGATGTCTGTCTCTTTGAAATTATGGCCATTTTGCATTCAACATTGTTTACCTGTCTGTCATTGTTAGCCTAAGTTTTTTTTTTTTTAATTCTTGACTATAATTTTAAATATTATTACAAGAAATTGAATTTAACATAGTTGTAATTAATACTATATATATTGATTGAAAAATAATTGCATAAATTATGGCACGTTATTATTGATATTTTTGCTCTGCTTCTCAAAGCAAATCCGGACAAAAGATTAGTTTATGGTCCGATCGAACTGTTCGTGATCCAATCCTTTGATTCATCAATTCCCAAATAGTTTATGGTCCGACCGAACTGATTGATCAATTTTGGACAGATTAGTGTTCAAATAGCAACTCATTCCTAGATTTTTTTTTTAAGTGAACCAACATATAATTCAATTATAAATATCCAAACAATAAAAAAATTCAAAAATTTTTGCACGTTCAATTGAATGATAGCCATCAAAGTAAATGCTGTTAATTCGAATTTTAAATTTTAACTTCATAACGTATTTTTTGATATAATTTGCCTTTTAACATTTCAACTTTTAGATTATTTAGAATTATATCTTTACCTTGAATGAATTTCTTTCATTTCCAAAACTTTTTTTTTCTTTTAAATATTGTCCAAATCCTATAAAATTACTATAAAGTGTTTACAACGAAGTCCTCGTACCATTCAATTTAAAATTCAATCTCCGATGATTTTAAGATTCTTAAATAGTTGTATGATTTGGCCCGAAATAGTCAGAAAATTTTTAATGTAAAACAGTAACATTGAATTGTATCATAAACTTGTTAAAAGTAATTTTATAGATTTTGGATTAACTTTAAAAGAAAAAATTGGATATTGGAGTAAAAATATTACACACTTGACTGAAACAGATGATTGAAAAAAATACCAAGCACAAGCAGACTCAAAAATTCATGATCTTCTGTTCCTTGCAAACCAAAATCCTCGCTATATATCAACAAACTAATCAGTGAATAAAAGCAAACAAATTATTTATCAAGATGAGATATTACTAAAAATTATGCACTATTCTTTACTCATACCTAATTTCTGCACAAAACCAAATCACTTACCATTGCAACTACTACTTCCAAATCAACTGTAATGAAGCAGAAAAAGAGAGAAAATCTACAATTTACAGCATGCTGAACCAGAATAAGCCATTTCCGATGGGAAATAACGGCTCAAGTGGGTGAAGATCATTTCCTTATCTAGTTGCATCTCTCGAGATGCTACTTAAAAAGGCGGTGTCATTTCATGGGAAGATTAGGGCGAGGCAGGATAGTGTTAGCGAGCTCTTCGTTTAACTTCACTGGAAGAGGTGGCATCTGCTTCATTACTTCTGGCATGTCATTCAACCTGCAAATGAAGTGAAACAGATCAACTCCAGCAGAACAATGAAGCCAAGTCTCAAGTCAAGGTCCATTCTTTTCATATTGCCCTTGCCTTAATAATTGCTGAATAGATCAGAGTAATATGCAAGCAAAGAGCAGAGTAATAATCGCTGAATGGATCAGGTTCTTGCTACACGTCCATACCTTTATCCACATATGAGTTCTATTATCAAACCTTGCATACAATATCCACTGCTGAAGGCTCAAGCCTCTTATTTTTTTCTATAATTTTCTAACTTTTCATGTTTAGCTTTAGAATTCCAGGCATTCCAAAAGTTAGAATATTATAGAAGTTTGCAACTGTTCAAAGATGTATCCACAACTCATTGGTATAAACTTAAAAGACAAAGTCTGGTCTATGAGAAAAAGTTGCTTCAATTAACAGCATCAATACCCGGCATAACATGTGTTCAGAATTCAAGATAGCCATAAGCAATTGTTGTCAATTTGAATATGTGAATATGGAGAACTCAGCTTCTGTATATGCTTGACAGTTCAAATTCACATATAAGCAAGCACAATAAAACCACGCTCAGCCTGGGAGCTTGAAAATTAGCCTGTTGGGCTGTTCTTCATATAAACAACTCCTTGCACTAATCAATTCCAATGATTAACAAAGAAATGCACCACAGAAAATGCTTGATCTGAAGCAGATAAATGAAAACACAAAGATAAAGCAAAACAGGACAAATGTGCAGAAGCAGCCAGAGAGAAATTAGAGAGTGAAGGAACAAAAAAATGCAGTAAGCATTATAAAGCTACATGATAACAATTAGAAGCAACAATAGAAACATACTCATCCATAATCTTTAGAATGTTGTCGCGAGTTTGGCAGAGGAGACTGACATTCTCCTGTAGCTGAAAAGAAAAAGAGGGAGAAAAAAAGAGGCCTTCAGTTTGACAGCTATCTGTCATGCATGACAGAACATAAAAAACTAGAATGTCCTTTTCGGTTATAATGCTTTCACTGGAGTAAGACAATCAATACACTAACAATGTTTCTTATACTCAGTCCATACTCTAATGTGCTCTTAAACATCAAAATATCAATCAAAGTTTTGAACTGAAATTAGGATATAACTGGAATGAACGATATAACAATATTTAAAAAAATAATTTAATGCAATGAAATGTAAATACAGAATCTATGTACTACTCTTGTATAGAATTTATAGGCTACATCTCTGATATCTGGCTTGGTGAAATATGTAGATGAATATCCAAAAAACACTTGATTCTTCATGCTCTTGTAAAATTGACGTTAAAATCATTATATGGGAAAGCCCATGAAGGTCCAGAGATGGATAGCTAGATAGATGGGCAGATGGATAAATTCATCCCTTCTACCAATATGCATCATATGAAGCCAGATATTAGTCACCAATGCACAAATGAAGTTTGATGTCATTCAAAATTTTGAATGCTTGCTAATTCAAAGCAGAATGATGAGATTGCGTAAAAAGTATTCACCTGCATAGTAGAAAGATTAGCAGATATATGATTGAATGCCTTTGCGTTTTGCTCAAGAAGCTCTCTCGTAACTCCACCAATGACTGAAAGCAGCAAATTGCAGCTTATCAATGAACCAATAAAATAGCAAAATCAATACAATAGAACACATTAAGATATGAATAATGAGAGGAAAAGAGATTCATTTTTGGCAGGTGAGGGTTTCATGACTAAGACTTCATTTGTTACAAATGAAATAACCTCTTATGCAAACGACATATTGCAGTATTGTCATCCTGTAGAATTTGGCAATCTAGTTAGAATATTTCAAAAAAAATTTTACACTAAACCTAACCCAAACATGAGAAAATATTCTGGATTTCCGAAGTTTCTGTGCATAATTCCTTCTATTCCTAAGCCCCATTAGAGACACGGCATTAATGAGTTACATCCTTGTAAACATAACTTGGCATAAATTGCTCAACATGAAATAAGTCCTTGAGGCTCCATGTTTTCCTTCAACTTGTATGGATTCACAAAACAGAGACTGAAGCACATTTTTCATGCAGCACACAGAATAAGGTGAATACAATTTATATCTCCCAACAAAAGAAACATATTCACGTGCATCGACACATGATATTTTTAACAAATAAGGTAGCTTAGGCAGACTATATTAATAGATTATATGAGTATTTCCAATCACTAACACAGTTCAACTCCATTTTCATTCATAAACTAAACCATTAACCAACATTAGATATAGCACGATCATTCAATTCTGCATGCATACAGAAGTGCATCCCCTCTTTGCATGTTAAATTATTTCAGAAAGTTCAGCAATATCTTTATGCATGTATCCACAGAAAGCAAAAAAGGTTTGTTTAAATTTGCCTGCTTTAAAATAAGTTTCTTTTTGGTCCATTCAAGATTAGAAATTAACATATCATCTTATTCCAACTGAACAAATGGGCGACATTGTCAATAAATGGACACCTCTTGTGCCACCAATGTTGTACCACCAAACACAATGAATTACTTGGCCCGAAGCAGAGCATGAAGTAGATAAATAGTCCACATAGCAAAGCATACTAATCTTGAAGCAAGGTCTTATCGAGTTCAGTAATGGGCTGACTCGATCACCAAAGAAGGCAATGAAATCAGAAACCAGTAATCCTGTAATAGACCAGCTGGATAACATTTGTAAATGAAAATTAATAGAGCACCTCTGGTGGATATACAAGTAGATAGAATCCAGGGAATGGGTTAGCATAATCCATGTTGCCAACACTTAACATCCAACTCTTCTAACTGCCAATTATGACATTTGAAATGTAAGGTCATTTTTAATAATGGCATGATACATTTTAGGAAATAATAATAATGAAGATTTAAATGATTTTTGAAAAATTCTATCAAGCATTCAAAATTAACTTGCCATTCAGAATGGTTTCTCAAGAAAGTTTAAGAAATTATTTCATAAAGTGTTAAACAAAAAAGATCCATACGTAATTTAAATCTAACCAAGGCTCCTTTAAAGTAATCGGTGCATAAAAGCGGCAGAACTAAATACCCATAACATTTTCTTTATCTAGATCATTTGATTTTTTTTTTCAGATAAAAATCCAGTTATTAATTTATCAATAAATAGTAAAATATAACTGCGTTTGAGATCTCAAATTCTTAGCATGAAAATGATTCAGCTCCTACATTTCTAATGCACCTTAGCCAAAAGCTGTCAAACTAGACAAAACAATTAAGCAAATGAAATTTATATTTAAAAAAAAAAGAACTGTTTCCCGCCAGAACAACCCAGAATCATACAATTTTATTCTGAAAGAGAGCAGAAACTCACTGTTGTACGAAATTCCATCATCATAGTCCACGGGCACCATCGGAGTCGCATATGGAGGAAGGTTCGGCGCAGCCATGAAGTGAGATGCCTTCAAAGAAGGATCAGTCATTCTCTCCTGAAACAGAAAAAGAAAAAATATGCCCTCAGTATGAGAAATATAATCATATTTTATAGAAAAAATACATAAATTCTCCTCTAAACTATTATTATTTATCAAATTTCCCACCTGAACTAATTGCATATTAAATTACCATTTGAATTTGTTGAAAATATCATATTAGCCACTTCAACTTGTTAAAATGTAAAAAATACACAACCTATACTATTGAAAATGTTAATTTATCCTCCACAACTTATTAAAAATGTCAAATTACTCAACTGTTACTAAAAACACGCGTTTTTTGTAAACTGACAAGTGTCCATACAAGAGGCAATTTGATATTTTCAACAAATTCAGGCGAGTAGTCTAACATGCAATTAGTTCAGAAAGAAATCTAATAAATAGTGATAGTTTAGAAAAAATTTATATATTAACCCTATTTTATAAGTCATGTGCAATCTTCCACATGGCAGCATTTGACAGTTAATTATTTGGAAATCACAGTGGGCCCCTCGTTAAAATTAGAACATATCATAACTTTGTCAATTGAAGCAATGGCTTACTCTTTGTTAAAACTTATGCAAGCATAGGATAGCTACAAACTGGGAAAAGGTAAGTTCCCCAATTTTTAAATGAAATCTTAAAACTCCCAAGCCTGCATGCCATTGATAAATGTCGAAAACACATATTTAAACATCTGTATACACACATTACCAGTTATCATTTCTACCTAGGCATGTATGCATGTAATAAAAAAATGCATATTTGTCTGAATTAAGAATCATCCCAGTATCGCAATTAACATAAATAGATCAATCACTGAATTTTGGGACTCTACATGCCTCAAGACGGACCTTAGCACCATATGATGCAGGAGCATCCAGCTATCAAAACCAAAACGAAAGGATACAAATATGCAACGGTTATACAGAAACAAATGCACATCCACCCTGACTAAGTTATATAAAGATTTTAAGGGCTACATGAAACTATAATAACCCTTTAAACAAATTTAGGTTAAAAAGGACTCAATGGGAGATGCACGCTATAAGTAAACTGATTTTTAGGCGATGCTAAGGGAAGAAAAAACAGCAAAAGATAATAACGGACAGTTTTAAATCATCAATTTTCAAGTATACTCAATACGAATAAAGAATAATAAATGATATCATTTAATTTTTTTTTAAATAGACAATCACTCTATTGCAGTGGACATTTTGTATATATGACAACATCAAACACAAATTCTGTTGGCAAAATGGGCATCCATTATGGTTTTTTATTTATGCAAATGAGATACTTTAAAAGATAAATATAACTGCATTGTAATAAAATCTATAATACATTTGTACCAATCAATTTCAATAAGACATTATAAGATGCAAAGCGACACAGGGTAGTATATTATATTACATATTAGTGCCATGGACACCTATAGCTCATCCAACATAAATTCATGATTACGGATGGATCCAGGTTAGAGAATAAGGGGGACAAAAATTTAAAAGAGATTGTCAATTAAAAGGAACCGAAGGGACAAAATTAAAAAAAAAAATGAAATCCATGAGGATTTTTATTTAAAAAAAAAAAGAAAAAAAAAGTGGGTTGGAGGGGGGGAGCCACAAAACCCCTCACAGTGTACATATTCCCTGTTCATGATAAAATATAGGTATATGTGGAATAGTAACTGCCCAGCAACCATGCAAAAGCATATGTACAACTCCCCACTTTATTGTATACAAGCGTTAGCGAGAGAGAGATTGCAAATTCTTGAGATTTACTGGCATAATTCATTAACAATTAAAGTCAATTAAACACAACTTAATAACAATGTTTACAAGCACAAGTTCCTGATATAAAATATATCAAGATGACAACAAATTGTACCTTTTTATCTTTGCTTTTCCTAGCTAAAATATCCTCCTTCCTTCTCTTGCTATTTTCTTTTTTCTGGACAAGAATGAATCGGTCAGTAAACTTCAAGAAAAAACATCATATAATAAATATATAGCTAACTTCAGTAAAAAGCACTATCTTCCGAAGCAGAAATCCAAGAGCATAGCCACAAAATGATGGGAAGTATTCAATAATTACTGAACATCTGATCAGCTTAAATGATTCAAAATATAGACATGCTTCAGAAATTTAAGTGGTCCTTTGGCAACTAAATCAGCAGGTTTCATGAAGATAAAAATATAATCTTGACAAAATTGACTTTAAATAGGACAAACTCCTTAAGCAGGAATACGAACAAGATAACTCACAGTCATCCATCGGCAGCGCAATGCAACATCCCGGACTGTCTTATTTTGCAGCCGCATTGCAATTTTTGCATAACGTATTATGTTCTCTTCTGATGTATGTCTGCAGCGCAATGGTAAAATCATCTCACATCGGTAAACTAATGGCGCCATTACTGGTTAGACAGAAATAAATGTTTTTACCAGCAGCAAGTACAATAATGCAATTGCTTAGAACAATTAATGAACATATAAATAGAAACTATAAAATAGCTAGATGACTACCACCACAGTTCTGACATAAAATTTTTCTTGGTTTATAATAACAACCACATTAACAATTCCAAAAAATTTATGCAGCCAAAAAAATCTTAATGAAACAGAATATGAAGTTATTTGATATAAAAATAACTGCAACGAAGTCAAAGACAGCAAGATAAACTGTCAGCCAAGTCTCACAATTTAAATCTACAAAGTCGCAAATAATTTAACATTCTTTGAGCTTGAAAATGAAGTTCTAAAGAATCCTTTATACCTTACAATGGTATACAAGCCAAAAATATCTATCAAGATATAGGAATGCCTTGGTATATTTTATTGAAGAACAAAGGAAGTACGCATTAAAACATAAAAATTGGCATCACATAAGACAAAGAGCTGGATAAGAAAAATAAACACGAAGTTGCTAAGTAAAAATTTGAGAAACAAAGTGAAGCTGATTACTAAAGCTAAGTATTTGTTAATAATGCAAATGGTCATATAACTATAAAAAGAAATAGCTTAAGAAGAAATAAAATTGTAGCAAAAGACTTTTACTAAACAAGAGAACATTAAGCTTGCAAGATGTGCTTCAAGAAGACAGTATTGACGAAGCCATTAATCCATATAAGTAGCGTTGGACTGTTTCAGTTATAACAATATGGTTCTAGATTTGGCAAATATAGCTGTATACAACATGATACCGCTGTAACTTTGTGGAATAATTCTTAATCTCATATAACTTCACAAAGATACAATTGGGTTCCTACGAAGACATCAGCTAATTATAGCCTACTTAATTTATTGCTCAGCCGTGAACAACAAAACAAATGTAGAACTCAAAAATGAATCAGAATTCAGATTAAAAAAATCCAATTCAAAGAAGCAATAAAAACCCCTGAACAAAAGCTCCCCGAAATTCAACATAATTAACAAAAATTTGAAGAACCCAATTCAAGAAAGCTACAAGAAGCTCGATAAAACCAAGGAAACAATAAAATACAAACTTACTTAGCTAAACCATCTTCCAGTATTGCTTGCTCTTCCAGGGTCCAGTCTACGGAGATACCAGGGTTATGTTTCAACGCTGCAACAGAACTCTCCGGGCCTGAATTTCCATGACCGTTAGTGGGATTCGCTCCATTGAAAGAAGAGGAAGCTTGATTAGCATCTTGATGATGATGGCTACCAGATGGATTCGCCATGTATAAAAACAATAAAAAAAAAAGAAAAATTCTTTATATGCCTAATATTTACAGAACAACAAAACCCAAAGGAACAAAATCTCAAGATTGTGAGTTGGTTTAAGAACTTCCCGCCAATATCGATGTTCCCGCCATTAAATGAGGGAAAAAAAAGATTGAGGAGATGGTTTTTAATGATTCCATACAAGATCGAAAAATGGGTTTTGAAGAATAGAAAATAAAAATTCGATTTTTAATGAAATATATATAAGTTGCAGTATATGGAACTGAAGGGAGCTCTGTATGACAACGAAATTTGAGAGAGAAAGAGAGACAGACAGGTATGTACGGATTCGCAGGGGAAAGCTTTTGAAGTTTGGAAGCCGAAGCCAAATTTTATTTGTTTTACTTTTTTTTTTTAAATAATTTCCGCAATTATCATTTCTGGAGATAATTGAAGTTCCTATATTTTTTTTAATTTAATTTTTCGCAGGGGAGAGCTGTGAGATGCAAGCCGCCCTATTTTTTTCTTTAATTTATAAAACACAATTAATAATTTATAAAACACTTTTTGTGTTTTTTTTGCATTTTTTATTGAGTTGTTAATTTTAATTACATTAGGTTTCTAATTAACAATAGTAGTATAAGTAAAAAACATATGCTATTAAACAGGATAATGATAAAAAGTTTGTTATAAAGTTACACTTAAATTCATACCATTTTAACGTATCTTATTTTTGTTACTATTTTTTCTAGTTAATATCTAATTTAACATAAATTAAAAATAAAAATATTCTATATATAAATTTTTTAATTTAAAAATTCAATTTCAATATATCCTGAAAATTCAGGAACTAAAGAATGAATTTTCAATTTGAAAAAACAAAATAGTTTTATCGATTGATGAATCTAGGTTTGCAATTAAAGAAAAAAAATAATTTCTTTGTCCTTTTATTGATAATCATTTTTTTTTAACTCTAAGCCAAATACTTAAAGTCAAAATAATTACTCTTTTTGTTTTATTTTTCAAGTGCAGCTTTTGAAAGTTTTTCACGTCAAATGTCTTTTTTTAAATTTAAGATATAGTCTTTTATGATATATTTATAATTTTATTCTTATGTTAGCACTCAAAATACATTAATGTCTTCTGAATAACCGAACTATATCCAAGGGCTCCGTCGACCAACCTGAATTCTTAGTTAACTGATTCATTTAGGATCCAGACCGTAGCCACCGACGATACTGTTTTGATAGTCCTAATAAGGTAAGGATTCGCAATTACCTGATGAGGTTAGATCTCTCATTGTGGAATTTTGGCTTAACTTCCTACTTAGGCTACACTTTTTCAATGAGAATTCTGCTAAAACTCGGAATCCTAGCCAAAGCCATTGATCTTTATAAATAGCCAGGTTAAGAGATACTTTGCTCTCTTAATCACTTTTACTAAAAATACACTTTTATTCTTTAGTAACTTGACCGTCGAAAATTTCACTTATTAGAATCCCAGTTGGGATCTTTTGTTTTCAAGTATCATTAAAGTCTTGACAAACTCTCGAACTCAGGTCAGACATCAATAGCAGCTCGGTAATTTTGAACTGTTATCATTTAGTGCGATGAGCGTGAATTCAATTCCTGAAAACCATGAGCTTTAAAAACGAAAACACCCATATCGAAAACGATTGGAGCAGTACACCACCACCCATACACATACCCGTTTTTGATTCCCTAGAACCCACTCCTCAGGGTGCCTCCACAAACCTCCCCTCACAAACCAACCTCCCACAACTCCTGTGATTCCTATACTTGGCCTCACTACTCAGCTCAGCCAAGCCCTCCTGGCTACACTATTGCATCTAGCAACCCAAGCGCCACCCCATCCATCATCGCAAACTATTGCCACTACCAATGTGACCCGAAATACTGAAACCCAAATCTCCGCACCTTCGTCAAATACCTTAGCACCCACAATCACCTTGACAATGAATGAATTTGACAAGCTTTTTTAGGAAAGGATGCTGAAGCAACAAAATCGCAACACGCTCTAGTATCAGGGTAGCTTCCGATTTTCTCTCTCTAAAGACATACTCTCAACTCCTTTCACGAGCATAAAACTGCTTAATTTGTCGAGGTATAATGGAAGCATGGTTCCCCGAGCGCATGTGGACCAATTCCATCATACCATGCTAATTTTTACCGCAGAGGACGTCACCTTTTGCAAGGTTCTTACACAGACCCTAATAGAGTCCGCACAAATTTGGTTCAAAAACCTACTAGAGCACTCCATAAACAGCTTTCAACAGTTAATGATATGTTTGTAGCAAAGTTTATAGCCTCCCTTTGACCAACTAAAATCTTAGCTGACCTGTACTTAGTTGTATTGGAGAGAGGAGAGCTTTGCGGAGCTACATAGAAAGATTCAATGTGATAGCTATGGACATTCAAAATCTAAACCCGAAGGTCGCTATCAGCGCACTCAACAAAAATATAAGGTGTTAAGATTTTAGCGATTCCATAAGCAAGAAACTCTTTTATGATTTTATCGAACTAATGATTAGGCTTACAAGTACATCCGAATGGATGAAGCCAGAAGACTGAAGTACAGTTACTAGACAAGGAAAGACAATGAGAATTTGATATGAGCTTGAAAAGCTCATAAATATTATGTTTTCATGTGCAGTTTTGTTTAGTATTGAGTTTATTATTTTGAAATTTTATTTTTATTTTGTTGCTTTTATGTGTTTTGTGTGTTTGTGGATGTTTTACTTGTTTTGTAGAAGAAAGAAAATGGTTTGGGGCTTAAAGGATAACAATTAGAGAAGAAGGTGAAGAATTAGGGCTACAAGGTCATTGTTGCGAGGGCGACAATGTATGGAGGTCGCAACAGCTAGTAGAGAAAGCCAAGCAAGCAGAAGAGAAGAAATCGCAAGCCAAGCCTGAGCGTGTTGTGTCGCGAGCGCGATAGTGGTCATGAGCGCGATAAGAGGCTGTTGAGAAAGTTGAATGTGAAGAGTTGCAATTTTTCATCAACACTTGCAACTTTTTGGAAGAATCACTTGAAGGGACATCTCTTTTAGAGATGTATATATATCATTTGAATAGATTTTTATAGGGATGATTGGATTTTGACTTTGTAATCTTAAGAACAATAGTTATTTTTAATACTTAGTTTATTTTTTTCATGTTTTGAAGAAGAAGGCAAGCAAGAAAGAAGATATCTTTGGTGAAGGGAAAAGGGTTGAGAGATCTCCTTCTTCTATTTCTTAATTTTATTTCTTCATTGTAATCTTTAAATGGATATTGTTTTGGCATTTGATTATATATGAACAATTTACTATTTTCATTGACATAATTAGTCTTTGAATGTAGAATTTGCTATTGATATTTTATTAGTATCATTATAGGTTAAGGAAAACAACCTTAAATGGCAATTCCTTTTCTGAAAATCTTAATAATGGTTATAAACAAGAGAGTTAGCGAGAGCAATATCTTATTGATAGTTAATAGTAAATTCATTATCAAAGCATAGTTTGAGAGATCATATGTAGAGATAATTGCTATAGGTTGGTGAATAATCTTAAAATGTGTGTTAGAATCAACTAGTTCATTAACGAGAGTTAAGGATTAGCATTTTAATTGCATGTTTTAGGCATTCTTATTCATGTCGAGAGAGTGGATGAGAAATATATTCCAATTTGGCTTACTAATAAGATTAAAACATATTAATTGAAATAATGGTATCAAATGCATATTCATGAGATTTCATTATATATATTGTCTTCTTTGATAATTTTTATCTAAGATTTAATTAGCTTACACAATATAGTAGATTAGAATTAATTTTCACTTATGAACGTTGTAAACAAGATTAAAATTGAGTAGTAATAGTGAGTAATTTCAATTAATATTCCTCGTGGGATCGATATCTAAAGTACTATAACCGGTACATTATATACTTGCGGTATTTAAGCTTCTAGAAAGAGTATAACAAGTTTTTGGTACCATTGCCGGGAAATTATTTGAATGAATTATTGCATTATAAATCTTGATTTAAGATTTTGGATTACGATATTTAATTTGTTTTTGTTCATTTATTTTGTTGTGTATTTTCAGGATTTGACAGTTCATGCCTCGTACAAGGAGTTCGCAAGAAGATATTGAACCGTTGAATCTAGAGATAGAGAGATTTATTTCGAGTAACTATAAATCTAATAAGAAGAAAAATTGAACTTGTCACACCCTTCGCAAAACAATCATTTCCGATGCGAAGCTTAGCCGAAAACGGTAAGTTTTTTTTCTTCTACCGAACAGATCAATATACTTTAACTACCTTACATTACTTCTGAATCAATCAACAACCACACAAAACAATTAAAACATAAACAAAATAACTTCATGCCGAGAACTTACAGCAAACGTTCATTCAACGATAAACAAAAATCGAAATACAATCAAAATACAGTTTAATCTTTTACCTTAATAGTCTAAGTATATACATGCCAAAATACAACTCAGTCTTATACAAAATCTTCTCTTCCAATCTGGCTTCATTATGTACTATGCTCCCGCAACACTTCATAACCTGCACGCAGTAAATACTACGTGTTGAGCACTATATATGCCTAGTGGTGACTACTAATTCGAGAATTTCCCAGAATAAAGCATAATTACATAATTTATGCTAGATATTACGTTGTCTTCTCAAAATTTTCTTTTAATCATTTTAACAGTCTTTTTCATCTCATACCAACAATTTGGGAAAAATTTATACTTTAATTTAATTTTTGCAACTTAACTCAGAATAATCTCTTTTTGCCGTTTAACGACAAAATTTGACATTTCTTTTCTTACTTTTATCTTTACTTAACTTTTACATATGGCTTGATTTATCAAACCCAATTCTCTATTTAATTAATTTAGTACAAATTTATTTCGGTAGACAATTTACATTTTTAATTGCCTCGGTATAAATAGATTTCCGATACAGAATTATGTATTCATTGTTCGCAATATTATTCTTTTAATAGCAAAATTTCAATTTCGCTATTTATTCTTTTATTTCACTCGGACCCCTTATTGAATTACTTATCAGATTTCAAATATTAAAGTTCTAACATTTAATGCGAAGTGTTATGCTTAAATACAAATACTTTACAAATAAGTCTTAAATTACTTTTTTTTTCAAAGGTCTTTTTTTTTTTACTTGCTTATAACAAACTTGGCATTTTCCTTTCTAATTACAGAATTATCGTTCATCTACTTATTTTTATCTTTAGTTGACTTTTGGCTTCCTAAAAATTCGGATCATGCTTTATTAAAACTTTTCATATAACATATTATTATTGAAATCCATAATTTCTAATTCTAAACTGATCATTTTTTTTCCTTTACAAACGTATATTCTTGGGCAATTAAATTATTAAATTACTATTTTACCTTGTAAAATAATAATCTCTTTTAACTTTTGCTTATAAATTTCAATTTTTGGGAAAACTTACATTTTTAGCCTAGAACTTCTTAATTCATCCGAGTTCTTTTATCCAAAACTTTTATATTTGTTTAACTTTCACAAATTTTGATTCATTCTTTTTCATATGCCCCTAGTGCAATATGACATGACTCTCAGATAGGATATGCGGGATGTGGACCCTACAGGGTAACAACAGATATAGAAATGATCCCCAAGGAATTATTTCTCACAGAACAGATAACAGATACAGATAATGCTATGGTGATCGGAGATTTAGTCCATAGCATAGCAAGTCGCCATGACTTGCACTGCGGTCAAAGGTGTCCCTATGGCTAGCCATGTATATCCTGTGCAAGACTATTACTACCTGACTATTGCTAAGGACAAAGTCAATCAATTATTCTCAAAATACTTTTCAGACTTTTAGAGCATTTTAATTTCTTTCATTTTTCTTAAACAATATATTTTTTGTCAATCGCACTCATTTTAGTGCTTTTGACTATTCAAATCATAGATTTTCAGTCACTTTATTTTTGTTTCTTTTTAATCACCTTTTATGAATTATTTTACAATAATTCACCATTAGCATTTCTCACTGAAACTTTGCAGAAATTTTTAACTTGCTTAATTCATTTTTTTTCATTTTTTTCAGATCAGAACATTTTGTACAGTTAGTGGATTATGTCTCCATAATTCACTACGATTATCATGCACTAACTTTTCAGAGTCTTTTAAATTCATTAATTAATCAAATATTCTTTTAGCACCTTTTTACATACTTTGTGAATTATATCATTATAATTCACTTTTATTTGGCACTTATTGAATTATTTCTCAATAATTCAATATTTTATCCTTTTATACTCTATTTATCTTTTTGACTTTTACTTAGTTTCTTACTTTTTCGATCTCAATTTGCAATTATTCAGAATTCGGAATACTTTTAATACAGTATGTGCATTATTTATAATAATTGAGTAATAATTCAATACGGTTATTTTCTCACTGCACTTTTTATTTATTTTTTTTCAAAAATTTATCCTTTGACTTTTTCATTTTATTTACACGAATGTAAATTAATTTACATTAATTTACTCACTTTTACTTGTTTATTGAATTATTTCTTAATAATTCAATATTTTTAATTAAACATAATCAATATTTTATTTCAAAAATATTCAAATAAAGCATATAAATTCTACAAAAATTCGTATACCCATTATTTTGTAATTTCCATCATTTTCACTCATTTTGTGCATTATTTACCAATAATTCACTATGCATATTATTTTCATGACTTAATATTGATTCCGAAAAATTAATCGATTAACTTTTTACTTTTTTTCGTTGACATTAATTTAATTTCATTTTAATTCATCGCTTTGGTCATTTTTATCGCTTTGGTCATTTTTATACAATTATGTATTAATATTTCAATTATTTTTATTATACATATTCACATGAAAATTTCTATAAAATCCCAATAAATTCAATAAATTTCAATAAAATTTATTTATGCATTATTTATTGGTCATTATCATTTTTCATCAAAATAGTCATTTAATTCACTATAAATCACAATTTTTATTCAATACATACACTATACATAATCTTAAAAATTTTTAAATTAATTCCAAATATTCTCTAAAAATTTATAGACATTAATTATCATGTCTACTATTATTTTAAACTATCATACATATATTTTATGCATTTTCTTACTATTTTCTTTCACCAAAAATTTCGGCCAACTTTACTTTTAAATTCTAAAATTTTTCTTTCTCTCATTTTCACTTTCCATTTATCTTTTCTCTAGTCCAATTACAATTACCCTAACACAATTACATCAATAAGCTACTTTAAATATTTTTACTTTAATTACATAATTAAGAAAAATTCATATTAATAGGAAAACGAAAGGATTTTTTAGTCACTTACCTTTTTTCATGCTTTAACTTCCTTATGCTTCTTTTTTCATGCCTTAAACCAAAGAAATTCCTCCATCACCATGAAAAACCCATGGGAGCCGAATTCTTCATCAAAGAAAACATTATGATATCAACCTTTTTAGCTCAATTAAACCAAAAAAAATAGACTCTAGGCACCTAAAAATACTTATAGGTACCTTCAAATAAATTTAAAACCTTGAAAATCCCTTACCTCAATTTGACCCCTAAGCCTTTTTCTCTTGATTTCTCTTGCTTCCCTCTTTCAAATCAAAGGTTTGAGGCTTGATTAATCATCTAGAGGGATGGAACTATAACTTCTAAGTTGAAAGTTATAAGAGATCTTGAGTAAATAAGAAGCAAGAGAGAGAAAGGAGAGAGAGAGGTAAATTCGGCCAAGAAGGAAGAGGAAGAAGGTGATCAATTTTTCTGGAGTTTTCTTCAGATTTTCAGCCCTTATATACTTCTTTAATGGGCCAAAATTTGGGCTTGATGAGTGGGCTTTGCCCACTTAAACTTCAAGGTCCAATCTAATTTATCTCTCTTTCTTACTTCAAATTACTTCAAAAATGATTCCATTATTCTTAAAATATCAAAAATAGCTAGCACGCAAATTTTTGGCTCAATCGAAGTCCGTTATCGACCCGATTCAAACTTATCGATCTGATTCGATAACTGCCCGAAAAATTCCATTCTCATCACCAAAATATTCTACATAAAAATTCATATAGGCACGCAAAATCTAGCAATATTCGGAGTTCATTTATTATTTTTAATTATTTATGCAAAATCAAGTCTTTTTCTCTACTGGGAAATCAACTCGCTACCTTTTTCGTATTTTTGACTTTTAGAGGCCTATTTGACATCAAATTCACTTTAAATTTCAACCCTAGGCTCACTATAACTATTACTTCCTAATGATCAAATAAAATATTTTTGACTTTCGGGTGTCCTTTTGGGTCCAAAAAATACTATTCACTGTCGAAAAATACTATTCACGACTGACCTGGTGTCGAGGTCATTACAGAACTCGGAGGTTAACCATGGCTGATAAAGAGAATCCATCACGGATGATGGATTTTGTCACGCCGACATTGAGTGGTGTTGAACATGGAATGGTAAGACCGATGGTAAATGCAAACCAGTTTGAGATTAAACCATCGCTTTTACAAATGATTCAAAATAGCATTCAATTTTATGGATTGGCAAATGAGAATCCTAATGCTCATTTGGCAAACTTCTTAGAAATATGTGATACCTTTAAAATAAATGGAGTTTCGGCGGATGCAATTAAGCTTAGGCTTTTTTCTTTAACATTGAAGGACAAATCAAAGGCTTGATTGAATTCACTAACTAGGGAGTCTATAACAACTTGGGATCAATTAGCCCAAGCATTTTTATCTAAGTATTTTTCCCTAGCCAAAACTATAAAGATTATAAAGGATATTACTACTTTTGTTCAACATGATAGTGAATCTTTGTATGAAGCATGGGAAAGGTTTAAAGAATTGCAGAGAAGTTGCCAACACCACAATCTTCCAAGGGAGTTATTGATGCAAACCTTTTATAAAGGAGTAAATTCAACTACTAGAGGCATAATAGACGCTGCAGCTGGTGACTCTCTTATGAGGAAGACAACGGAGGTTGCGTTTGAGTTATTAGAGGAGATATCCATGAACAATTGCATGTGGCCAACTGAGAGAGTAAGAGAACCTAATACTAATGCTAATACTAAGGGGGTATACTCAATAGATTCTGTTGTGGCATTACAAGCACAAGTAGCGGTATTAACCCAAAAGATTAATACCTAGGAGTGGGAGAAAATCCACAAAATGCATGCACCATTTGTGGCCAACTAGGTCATGGAAGTGAGGGGTGTAGTTTGGGAATGAGTAGTACGAATGAGCAAGTTAATTTTTTACGAGGGCAAGGACGAGAAAATCCTATTCAAACACCTATAATCCTGGTTGGAGGAACCACCCGAATTTTTCATGGAGAAATAATAACAATCAAAGTAAGGGTGTAGGATTTCAACAACCTCAAGATAGGTTTGGAGCCTTAAAGGTGAAGGTGGATAGGTTTATAGAGAAGCTTAATTTGAAATTCACTTCACAAGAAGATAATCAAAAGAGGCTGGAGACCAAGTTTGATCAAATCACGAAAAATCAAGCCTCATCTATCCATACGTTAGAGGTGCAATTAGGGAAAATTACCAAGGCTTTACCTTCCCGATTATAAGGAACTTTACCGAGTAATACGGAGGACAATCCTCGTGAATGTTTGAAGGAAGTCTAGTATAGATTTCTGATTGTTATTATATTTTTATTTGAAATTGGCTTAGTGGTTATTCATATTTTTACTTTCTATTATTTTTATGTGTATTTTTTATTTTTCTTTGTTCATTTATTAATTTATTTAAAATACTTACACAGTTTTTATTTTTATTTTACAGGTTATTTTGTATGATTTATTTGTATTTTCTATAATTTACTATTTTGACAAAAAAATTACACATGCAATATAATCCTTGTCGCGAGTGCGACAGTTATCGCGAGCGCGACTTTGGATGTGAAGGTTGGATTGATGGGCACTGTCGCGAGCGCGACATCATCGCCCTCACGACTAGGGCATGGCAAGAATAACAATTTGGTGACTGTCGCGAGCGCTCCAGCCTCGCGAGCTTGGCAGGTTGGGTCATCGTGCTCTATCGCGAGGTCGCGATGAGGCGCGACTTTTGAAAACCTGGCTATTTTGCCTGCCTTTTCCTCTCCCTTATAAATACCTAAAACCCTAACCTCAACCTTTCATCTTCCCATTTCAGCTGCTCTTCAAAAATTTAGGGTTTTTCCTCTCAAGTTTTCTTTTTCTTCTCTTCTTTGGGTTTTTGTTTGGTTTTGTGGTAGTGATTTATTTGGTTTGGTTGTTGTTATTCTTTCTTCTTTGCTTGCTTTTGCTATTTCAGTTTGATTCTCGCAAGAAGTTCATCATGGTTCACACTAAAACAGTGGGACACAAGGATAAGCAACCCGTAGAAGGGCCAAGTTTGCCACTGCCGGTTGCTGATTACCTCCAAGATAGATTTGAGTGTCCTTTCCCTATTTTCACTGAGGAAGAAGGTAAAAAAATTTTAATTTTTCAATCAAAAAACTTATGTGGGTATAATTCACTTAGATTTTACCTTACTTAATGATCTAGGGCTTACTGCACAATTTGATAAATATATAAAATACATGAAGTGGGAAAAGTTTGCTAGGATGACCTTGCCTGTTAGGAAGGATTGGGCAGTTGAATTTTTTGTTACTTTGGCTTATGTTAATAATAAAAAGACTCAGTTCAAATTTAGACATCAAGGCTGTGAATTTATTTTTTGGTTTGATAAAATGCATGAATGGTTTGATTTTCCTTTGAATGGAAAATATTTTAATGCTAATGTATTTTATCACAAACCTATTTGGAATAAAATAACCTACTTAGATGTATTTAACAACAAAAATACACCAAATCGGCTTATCAAAGATGATGCTTTGATTTTATTTCATAAATATATATGTCATGCATTGTTTGGTAGAGTTAAAAGCACCAAAGTTCAAACTAAAGATTTATTTGTGCTTGATTTGATGCTTTCTCATAAAACACCTTGTTCTATAGATTTTATTTTTGATGGTTTATATCATGCATCAATTGCTAGGACAAAAATGGTAGGCATGTGTCACATTGTTATCGGAATTATTCTAGGGTGTTTAAGCGATTTGGTCAATTTTACTTTGGATGAACATGAGTTAGTTGCTTTAATGGATATCAAATACTTGCTCAATTCTCATGTATTGGATAGAGGCGCTTGGCCTTTGCAGTTTATTTCACATTTTGTGCAGGGTGCTGGTCTAAGTCATGATAAGGGCAAAGGTAAAGCTTTTGAATCTTCGACTGCTGCAGCATTTGGTGATTCATATGGTGATAATGATGAATATGTAGCTGAAAATGCTAGTGATTCGGGGGCTGAACAAGGGTATAGTGCTGGCCAAGGTGATATTGCTAGAATGCAGCAGGTTCTATCACGTTTAGATGGAATTAAAGCTGCAAACCAAAGTATGGCGACACGTATAGATTCACTAGAGGCTACTGTGCAACAAATGCATAAGAGTCATAAGAGTTTAAGCAACAAATTGCTATCTTTTTTCCACCAGCAGAAAGTTCAATTCACTCCTTCACAGCCGGGGTCCCCAAGTGGACCAGCTGAGTAACGTTCCTTTCTCTCCTATGTTTTTTTTTTAATTTTTATTATGTTTTTGTGATTGTTTGTGTTATGTGCTTGTTTGTGTTGTGTGTTTTGTGTTTGTATTTTTTCTCACACAATGGGAACATTGTGTCCTTTAAGTATGGGGAATAGGTACCTATATTGTGCATATGTTAGGTTATAAAACCTTTTGCATTGTGTTTTCATTTATGTGTTTTTATATGCATGTTAGATTTTTAGGTTGTTGTAAATTTGCATAATTTTGGAGCTTTGTAGTTGATGAATGTTTGGTAATATATCATGAGGCAACTTCATTTCCTCAAGAATTTTTGGTCTAGTTAGCAAAATTCTTGAGGAATATCAGTGTTTATTTTACATTGACATCTTTATATGCATAGTAAGGGTTATGATGTGGCAAAGTACTTTAGTATAGGTTCTTTTTAAGTTGTTTATCTTTTCACATATAAATATGATTATTTTGGCAAATTATTGCTTAGAGTAATTTGACCTATAGTTAAGTGAGCTTTTGAAGCCTTTTACATTGATATTTTTCCTTATGGAGAGCTTTGATATGCCATATACTCTAGAACTTATTTTTGGTAAATTTTGATATTACATTTAGTATAAGTTATGCATGAGAAATGATAAGGGCATTAGAAATATAGCCAATTTAACTTGCTTAAATAGACCAACCCTTTTTGACTTTAGGTAGCCAATTTTGAGCTTGAAGCCAATTTTTTGTTGTTTAACCACATAATTATCCTTAATCCAATTTTGAGCAATAAATTTTTCTTTTGGCACCCTTTATGTGTAGAGGATTAAGATTACTATGTCATTTGAGACAATTTCTATTAAGAAAGCATGGTAAATAGTTAGCTCCCTTTTCTTTTTATAAGTCCAATTTTAAAACAAAAGCTAGTAGAAAAAAGAAAAAAAATTCAAAAAGAAAAAGAAAAAAAGAAAAAAAAGTGAATAAGTGATTCAAAGAAAAGAAAACTAGCACAATATTTGGACACTAATAAAGGAGTTAGAATAGTAAGGTTAAAACTTCATGATCATGCTATATTGTTACTTTAAGTCTCTTATGATATGGTGATTACTTTTTTTCTATACATTATGAGCTACTTAACCAAAGTTATCCTACCTTTACCTAAGCCAAGCTATAACCTTGAATAAGACCCTTTGATTTCATGCATTTGATTTATGCTAGTAGTGAAGATATTTATTAAATTTACAAGCTTATGGTATGTAATGGCATGTTAAAGGAAAGGGTGAAACACTAACCCTTAAACATTTGAGTGAAGAAATAATAAAGTGTTTGAGTGAGAGTTACTTTAGGCAATATTTTGTACGAAATATTCTACACATGTGTTAAGATATTTAATTTCTTAAGTGCTTATATTCTTGTGCTTTAAAATTTCTTAATTCTCCAAATGTGCATGGGTGTTGAGTTAAATAGGCAAGGATATTTGCTTAAGAATTTGCAACTTGAGACTAAGATACATAGAGAAGAAGTTGTAACATAATTTTCCAAGTGGTCATCAATTATGAATGCAAACTCCATTATTATATTAATGTTTTGTATGTATTGTTTTATGTCATTTTCTTGCATTTTAAGTTTTGCTTGAGGACAAGCAAAAGTTTAAGTGTGGAGATTTGATATAAGCTTGAAAAGCTCATAAATATTATGTTTTCATGTGTAGTTTTGTTTAGTATTGAGTTTATTATTTTAAAATTTTATATGTATTTTGTTCCTTTTATGTGTTTTGTGTGTTTGTTGATGTTTTACTTGTTTTGTAGGAGAAAGGAAATAGTTTGGGGCTTAAAGGATAACAATTGGAGAAGAAGGTGAAGAATTAGGGCTACAAGGTCATTGTCGTGAGGGCGATAATGCATAGAGGTCGCGACAGCCAGCGGAGAAAGCCAAGCAAGCAGAAGAGAAAAAAATCACAAGCCAAGCCTGAGCGTGCTGTATCGCGAGTACGACAGTGGTCGCGAGGGCGATAAAAGGCGATCGAGGAAGTTGAATGTGAAGAGTTGCAATTTTTCATCAACACTTGCAACTTTTTGGAAGAATCACTTGAAGGGACATCTCTTTTAGAGATGTATATATATCATTTGAACATATTTTTATAGGGATGATTGGATTTTGACTTTGTAATCTTAAGAACAATAGTTATTTTTAGTACTTAGTTTATTTTTTTCATGTTTTGAAGAAGAAGGCAAGCAAGGAAGAAGATATCTTTGGTAAAGGGAAAGGGGTTGAGAGATCCCCTTCTTCTATTTCTTAATTTTATTTCTTCCTTGTAATCTTTAAATGGATGTTGTTTTGGCATTTGATTATATATGAACAATTTACTATTTTCATTGACATAATTAGTCTTTGAATGTAGAATTTGCTATTGATATTTTATTAGTATCATTATAGGTTAAGGAAAACGACCTTAAATGGCAATTCATTTTCTGAAAATCTTAATAATGGTTATAAATAAGAGAGTTAGCGAGAGCAACATCTTATTGATAGTTAATAGTAAATTCGTTATCAAATCATAGTTTGAGAGATCACATGTAGAGATAATTGTTATAGGTTGGTGAATAATCTTAAAATGTATGTTAGAATCAACTAGTTCATTAACAAGAGTTAAGGATTAGCATTTTAATTGCATGTTTTAGGCATTCTTATTCATTTCGAGAGAGTGGATGAGAAATATATTCCAATTTGGCTTACTAATAAGATTAAAACATATTAATTGAAATAATGGTATCAAATGCATATTCATGAGATTTCATTATATATATTGTCTTCTTTGATCATTTTTATCTAAGATTTAATTAGCTTACACAATAGAATATATTAGAATTAATTTTCACTTATGAACGTTGTAAACAAGATTAAAATTGAGTAGTAATAGCGAGTAATTTCAATCAACATTCCTCTTGGGATCGATATCTGAAGTACTATAACCGGTACACCGTATACTTACGGTATTTAAGCTTCTAGAAAGAGCATAACAGAATTCTCGAGGAATAGGTCAGGATAAATGAAGTTCTAGAAAGGGCAATTCACGAGCTATGAAGGGGTCGAATAGAACATATGTAGTCTCAAAACCATAATCAGGTAGTCAAAGTAAGTAGTAGTTCACCAAATCAAATGCCTCCCCTACATAAATCCTATCCTGGATAAAGAACAATGACCAGGTAAATTGGCCAAAACCCATAAGGAAAGATTCGTACAGGGATTAGAGTTTGTATTGTGCCTTTCACAAAGATAAGGGGTACAAAACTAACGACCGCAGACAAATTAAAAGAGAAATAAAATACCAGATCAAGAAGGGCAAGCTAAAGCAATTCATTAAAGGGAGCAAAAATAATGATAGACGGTCACCACTTGGTAGTCAGACAGAAAAAAAGTAACAACAAGAAAGCCATGTGATCACAATAGGAGTAATCCACGTGATCACAGGAGGGAAACACTACAACGTGTTCGGAGACTCTAAAAAATGCAAAGGAAATTTTCTCGTTCGAAGCCATTCTGCTTGCATCAACAAACATTATTTAGTTTTCATTAAAGGACGGGAAACATATCTGGTAACCTCATAATGATGCATCGATAGTAGAAGCAATGATTGGGGATTTCTTGGTACAACAGATTCTAGTAGACACAGACAGTGCAATTAATCTAATCACTTTACAGGATTACAAGGCTTTAGGAATGTCAAGCACGCTGGAAGAAGTAACAGTCCCCCTGATTGGTATTTTTAGATAGCTCGCTAAGTTGGAAGGTTTAGTCAACCTACATTTGCAGCTCAAAGACAACTCCATAGTCAAGTCATGTATAACATGCTTTATGGTAGTAAATATGGCATTATCTTACAATGCAATTTTTGGCCGACCTCTTCTGGCTATAATAGACGCTTACATTTCTATACAGAAGTTGATTATGAAGATTCCCATCCCGCAAAGGATAACTATATTTCGGGGAAACCAAATAATAGCTTGGAAAACGTACATCACTATATTGAAAGAGGTAAATCAAGCACTTCTAGTAGATACATTGGATATTCCAACTAATTCGGCTCGAAAGGCAGAGCTGATAGATTCATTGTAGGAGGTAAAGTTATTGCCAAGAAAGATAGTGAAAATAGCCTCGGGAAAAACCAGCTCGAAAATGAAATAGTTACTAGCAATTCGTGAATCTTACGCAAATGTGTTCATTTGGCAACCTTCGAATATCACTGGCATCTCACTCGATGTCATGTCCCATTCTCTGTGTATTCAGCTAGGCTACAAACTAGTTAAGCAAAATAAGCATAATTATGCACCCGAGCGGTAATTAGCAAAAAATGAGGAAACTGACACTTTGCTGAAAAATGGGTTCATCAGTGAAGTGCCCAATCCGAACTAGTTATCTAATGTAGTGCTAATGAGGAAATCTAATAAAAAATATAGAATGTGTATGGATTTCACCGACCTCAACAAGGTGTGCTCGAAAGACAGTTACCCATTGCCAAACATTGACATGTTAATAGACTCAACAACTGGATTTGAAGAATACGGCTTCTTAGATTTCTCTGTGGGCTACCATCAGATCCTCATGAATCTAAAAGATGAGAAAAAGATAACATTCATTACTTATAGAGTAACTTACAGCTACAGAGTGATGTCATTCGGCCTCAATAATGCAGGAATCGTTTATCAGAGGTTGATGAACAAGTTATTTGCAGAACAAATAGGTCGAAACATGGAAGTATGTATAGATGATATGATTGTCAAAAGCAAAACCTCAGTAAATCTGCCAAAAAAACTCGAGGAAACATTTTCAACTTTAAGAAAGTTTAGTCATAAGTTGAATCCAAAGAAGTATGCATTTGAAGTTTGGCTTGGTAAATTCCCGGGTTTTGTAATTTCAAAAAGGGGAATAGAGGCTAATCCAACAAAGATCGAGGCCATACTAAAAATGAACCCACCGAAGTCAATCAAAGAAGTGCAGATGCTAAATGGGAAGATTACAACCCTTGGAAGGTTCATTTTCTATTCGGCAAAATGGTGCCTTTCATTTTACAAGGCCTTGAAAAATTTAAAAAACTTCAAATAGATCTCGAAATGTAAATTCGCCTTTGAAACTATCAAGCAGTTCTTGAGTTCTCCTCCACTGCTCAGTCAACCTCAGTCAAGTGAAAATTTTTTTCATATACTTATCAGTCTTTGAACTAGCCGTAAGCTCGATTTTGATCAGAGAAGAAAGTACTCAGCATTTTTCCATCTACTACACTAGCAAGGTCCTTCGAGGTGCCAAACTAAGATATTCGATCCTTGAACACCTGGCCCTTGCCTTAGTCACCTGGGTGATAAAGCTATGACCTTATTTTCAAGTTCACACGGTAATTGTCCGAACAAACACTTCCCTTAAGAAAGTTATGTGAAAACAAGAGGCATCAGGGTGGATAAATGAATGGGCAACTTACCTAGGAGAATTTAATGTTTGGTACGAGCCTCGGTTGGCAATGAAAGCAGAGGTATTAGTTAATTTCGTGGTCGAGTTGTATACTCTCCTGGTTAAATAGAGAAAAATAACCTAAAAGTTGTACGTCGATAGAGCAGCATCGTCGAAAGGAGTCGGACTAGGAGTCGTGCTATCTAGCCCGAGCAAAATCTCCATACGAGGAATGGCTAGGATATCTTTTCCAGCATCCAATAACGTGGAATACAAAGCACTTAATTTTTTGTTGCAGCTTGCTGAGGTAAAACCTGACTCTTTACATATTCATTGTAACTCACAATTGGTCATTAGCCAAAGAGCAAGCAATGATGAAGTATCAAGACCTAGTATCTACCTTATTATCTCAATTAGAAAAAAAGTGGGAGCTCGTGAACAATTCATCAAATACCTCGGGAAGAAAATAAAGGAGCTAACTCCTTGGCCAAATAGGCATCCTTGAGCAGCACCATACAATCAAAAGATATAGTTTGGATGGTCATTGCCCAACCATCTTATAAAACTTACTTGATCAAATTTAAAGAGCAGATGGATGGATGGTGACTATCGATTTATCAGTTCTTTGATACAGAGGCTCTTCTAAAAGATTAAACTAAAGCTAGAAGGATAGTTTGACATTCTAGTCTTTATTCTATCTTGGATGGAAAGCTATAAAAAAGGTCTTATTCACATCCTTAGTCACTGTGCTTAAGTTCAGAAGAAGGCAACTATGTCTTAGAGAAATCTATGAGGAGATTTGCGACACGCATGAAGGAGCTCAGACAATAGTTCAAAAAGTTCTGTTGCAGGGGTATTATTAGCCAAATATGGAAGTCGATACGAAGTAAATAGTATAAAAATGTGATAAATGCCAGTGGTTCAGGAAGATAGCTCACCAGGGATTAGTCTAGCAAACCCCGATACACAGTCCATGACTTTTTGTGCAATGAGAGATAGATATACTTAGACCTTTCCTATTGGCCATTGGACAACAAAAATTCTTAGTAGTAGAATGGATCATTTCACCAAATGGGTTGAAGTCAAGCCCTTGGCAACCATACCCTAGCAAACATATTCAAGTTTGCCCAAAAGTCAATTATAACCAGGTTCGATATCCCACACACTTTTATTATTGATAACGAAAAACAGTTTGATAGTTAATATTTTAGGAACTTTTGCAAAGAGTTGCACATTTAGCTCAGGTTCACATCAATCTATCATCCACAATCAAACAGAATGACTGAAGTGACCAATAGGACAATCTTGATGGGATTGAAGAAAAGAATTGATGAAACTAAAGGCCTTTGGGTGGACGAACTGAGCAACATACTATGGGTATACCAAACATTACCTCATTTGGCAATAGAGGCAATTCCCTTTCTCTAACTTATGGTGTGGAAGAAGTTATCCCCTGCAAAATAGGAATGCCAAACCCAAAGACTGGGTGGTATAACGAAGAAACAAATAAGGAGTTGTTATCATACCACTTGGATGCACTTGAAAAAAAAGAGAGCACGCCCAGATCCGACTAGTAGTATATAAACAATGCATGGCATCATACCATGATCACAAGCTAAAGCCTCGAACCTTGTGTGTAGGCAAACTAGTTCTCAAGAAGGCTATTGAAGCTCAAACAGCAGTAGGCGTTAGCAAGTTGAGCCCTAATTGGGTAGGTCTATTTGAGATACATAAGGTCGTGAACTTTGGAGCCTATCTCCTTAAGGATATGTTTGGAAAAATATTACCGCACTCCTATAACATTTTTAACTTGAAGAAATATCACCAGTAGTATGACTTAAATTGGCAGTTTTTCCACGAATCCTCTACTCTTAGCTTAGATTGGTAGTTTCACCACAATCACCCATTCATTAGCTCAAATCGGTAGTTTTGCCAAGAGCACTTCTTAGCTCAAATTGACAGTTTTACCATGAGCTCTTCTTGTTTAGCTTAACTCAGTAGTTCGCCATGAGCACATTGTAACTAGCTCAACTCAGCAATTCGCTATGAGTACAATAATTTTAGCTCAAATCAATAGTTTCACCACTACCATTTTTTTTGTCATTATTAGCTCAACTTAGCAATTTTGGCACGAGCACAGTGTAATTTTTAGCTTAAATCAGCAGTTTCGCCATGAGCACCATTTTATGTTAAAGCTCAACTCAGCAGCTTAAGTCACAGGCATTTTCATTACGTTACCCTAACTTAGCCACTTGTTAATCCGTTACTTAATGTTTGGGATTTCTTTCTTAATGATCTCGATTAATTACATCTGAATTAGCTCGAATTATTATTCAAATTATTAATTAGGTTTGGTTTATCACATCTGAATTAGCTCGGATTATTCATTTCTTATTTAACCACAAGAAAAAAATAGCTCAAAGTTCTAAGTCAAAACAGTATCATTAAGAGAGATTTCATTACAAAGTCATTACAGGAAATCAAAGTGCGTGAGAGCTACAAAAGTCGGCCTCTAAAACTACAACAAAAAAAATCCAAACTACTCATCTGGATACACCTCTTCCATCTGTGAGAAATCCTCGTTTAGATATTTCTTTTTAACGGCCTTAATGAGCTTGCTACCATAGGCAATGCACTACTCGACAGCCAGATCCATAGCCTTAACTTTGAGAACATCACATCTATTCTCTATCTCCGTATGGATTTTCACGAGATTGGCTTTCTTGGCCCGACTTTTCTCCAATTTAACACCAGTCTTCTTGAGTTTAGCTTTGTTAGCTTGGTGCTCTTCTCTTTATTTTACAAGCAAGGCCTCTGGCTCGACTATTTTCTTGGTATGTTCTTTAGATGCCTTGCTCTAGGCCTCAGTCACTTTCTTAACCTTAGCCTTACCATTGGCTATCTTTTGTGCCAAACTATTTTCCACTTGCTTAGCTACCTTAAGATTCCCCTTCAGTTTAGCTGATATTTTCTTCTCTTCCCTTACCAAATACACAAGCCAATTTATTTTGCCAGTTATGGTGTTGGATAAAATTAAGCTCTGCAGAAAGAAGGTGTTAGTTAATTTTAATACAGGACATATTAAGACAAGAGAAGAAGAACTTACATCAACTTGGTGCTTGCGTATGATCGAGGACAGGCAATCGGTTGTTAGGTTAAAGAAAGGCACCACTTTACCTGAGATACATATAAGCAGCAAGCAGAAGTTACTGAATTCTGGATTGGATGAACAATATGATTTGTTCTGCTAAAAAAATCCCTGAACTTCATCAAGCAACTTATTGAATTCCTTAGCTGCATCAGGGAAGGGTGAAGAACACTCTCCCTCTCCAATACAAGATGATAAGGGACCCGAAAGCTGTATGGAAGCTTTGGTGGCACTTGCCGGAGGAGATGGATTCACTGGAAGGGAAGTTAAAGATGCATCAGATATGGTAATGGCATTGGAAGGACTATTGTTTGTGGGTTCGGTAGTCGGAGCAACGGGTACCACACTTGTTAGAGTAAGAGTAAGTGGAAAAGGAGCTTTTTCGACATTAGCAGGGGCTTGGGATGTGTTCGCTTACCCAAAGCTCTCTCCAACTTTATTTCTCTTCTCCTTTATCCGGTCACTAAAGGATTGCTTAGCCGTTCTCTTTATGGCTACAAAATAAGAATACAATGAGAAAATATTAGACTTTATTCAAACTCAAAACAAAAAATAGTTACTTCATTGCTTTCTTTGCTCAAATTTTGACAATTTAGGGTCTAATTGCTTGTAAATATCTATCTTTTCTTGTGCGAGTTCTCTCAACCGAGCTAGAATCTATTCTTCCTTCTCACTAAGCAGCATGACATCGTCATTTCGGTTTACATACCAGCTCTAAAAAGTCCGAAAAAGGAAGTTGTGCTCACTCTCCACAACAAAAATCCCATCTTTTTAGTTTTTTAAATCATCTGGCTTGCCAGAGAAGACCCTATATCCAGCTCAAGCTTGGATGTAGTTGTTGTCCTTGGATATAACTCGGAGTCCGACCATATGGGTTGCCCTAAAAAGCCTAAGGATCAAATTGATGCCTCACTCGAAGGTCTATATATAGAGCGCATATAGTGTCAACCAGGCGTTGGGATGAAGCTGACTGATAGTAAGGTCATAATAATTTAAAAATTCAACCTCGAACTATATGGGGGGAAGGGTAACCCAACATAAAAATCAACCTCATAGACAACTAATTTCTTTTTGCTATTAAACTTTACATTGGTGAGAAGATTCTCGTTAGGGGTTTTAAGGGTATATTGGTTAGGGATGAAAAGATTTACTCCAAGATCGATGAGATCCTCATTCTTAATGGATGATCTAATTGAGTCTACCTTAGGGTTGGCTCTAGGATCTCGTCTTTTAGGATGACATTGGTTTTGGAATGGAGCTCGAAAGGGTAACTCTTAGAAATCATCACCCAATGAGGCCTCTAAGATAGAAGTGTTTGGTGTATCTAGATCAGCTAAACCCTTACCGATTCTAAACTCACTAGAACCCTCAAATTCACTCATTTCAATGAAATAAATAAACAAGAAAGCTTTAATGAAAAGGTAGGAGGAAAAGATCTGAGTTACCAACCTGAGGAAACTAGAACCAAAATATAGATGAGGGATTGAAGAATAATGATGAACACTTGAGAGAAAAAGAGAAAGGGAGAAATGAAGTAAAGACAACAAAATGTGAAAATGAGAGCTATTTTTATAAGGAAAAAGAACCATTATTTGAATAACGCGTGTGCAGCTAGGATGTGCACAAAATTGAATAGCCTTAATGCATTTATGGTAATCGTACGAAACTCGAGGAAGAATTATGATTATAGCTGTTATTTTTGCAAGAATCGAAGAGCCTTTCCTTGCCATTATTGATGCAAGGACCGAAAAGATGTCTCATTATGATCAAATGTCAAACTTATTCATAACATAAAAAATGCTTAGATTTTGTGACATAAATGTCTCTTACTTCGAGGGGGACCTATAATAACCGGACTATATCCAAGGCTCATTCGAGCAACTCGAATTCTTGGTTACCCGATTCATCTAGGATCCGAAACATAGCCACCGATGATGCCGTTTTGATAGTCTTTATAAGTCAAGGATCTACAGTTACCTGATAAGGTTAGATCTCTTATTGTGGAAGTTTGGCTTAGTTTCCTACTTGGGCTATGCTTTTTTAGTGAGAATCCTGCTAAAACTCGGAGTCCTAGCTATAGTAGGACACTGATCTTTATAAATAGGTAGGTTAATAGGTACTTTGCTCTCTTAATCACTTTTACTAAAAATACACTTTTACTCTTTATCGATTTGATCGTCGAAAATTTTCCTCATTGGAATTCCCGTGCGGGATCTCTTATTTTCAGGTATCCTTGAAATCTTGACAAACTCTCGGACTCAGGTCGAACATCGATAGGAGCTCGATAATTCTGAACTATTATCATCTTTCATATTAATTTTTTTATTTTATTTAATAAAATAATTATTAAGTCAACTAAAAATATCTTTTAAAGGAAGACGATATATGAATAATTATTTAATATGTGTGAAAAAAAATTAAGTTCAACACGATACTTAAAGTACAATAAGTAGATATACTAAATGCATTAAATGTGAGTCAAGCTCCTCTTTTAAAAAAATAATGATGATAATTGGATCATATTTCTCATTTCTACATCTTGAAATTCATTAATCCTTTGTTAGACATAACTAAAGAATTTTTTTTTCAATTTCTTTTTTTCTTGTGCCTTTTGGTACCAAATTTAAAGATTTTTCTTTTTGCGTGAATTTGATATATTTCCACATGAAACCCTAGAACAATAAAAATTTTCCAATAATAAATATATTTTTTTATTTGAAAAAAATAAAAATATATATATTTGTCCTTCCTTTTTATTCAATTACATATTTGGAGCGAAAAATCATGAAATTCGAATCATGATCAATTAAAAAAAATAGTCAGAAGCAGATTTAGAAGTTTAAATTAAGAGAACTAAATTTGGTGAAAGTCAATATTAAAAACAATAAATTTAGTTAAAACTTAAAAAATATTTTGATAGTTATGAAGCGTATGGATGACTATCAAACTCATCCATCTCCATGTTATAGTAGAATTCTACTACTTCTATGTTGTACCTATAAATACCCTATTGTAATTATTCAATATCTACAAAAAAATAAGAGAAAATTCTCTATTCATACTATATCCTTCTTTACTTTAATTAGTTTTAAAACACGTTATCAACATGATAGTCTATGTTGATTATTGAAAGTCAGTAGTTTACGACAATTCGGCTAAAGAAAATCAAGAATTCTAATTTATAAGATTTAACTGTAAATTATTTTAAAATTATTTTTATTTTATAATATGCCACATACGTTATCATTAGCATAATTGCTAGGGTGGTAAACGATAATAACATTGTATTGATGATAATATATATGCTCGCCATACAAAAGCTGATTAGCATAATTGAAGATTATCGTTTATGACTTATGATATAATAATTTGACTTGTTTATAACATAATAATATTATAGAATGTGGCACCCTTTTTTGTGGAATTAGACTAATAAATTATCGCCTTGAATTTTTTTTTATTGGTCAAAGTTAATAATTCCCCTTAGATGCTTTTTATACGTTTGCATGTTTTATATACCATTCGATTCTATTGATTTATTATGATAAACCATATTAGATTGGATTATTTGTTACATTGGTTTTTACACAAGTTTGTTTTATTTCTATTTTGTTTTGGCCACCATGAATCTGAAACCACATCCATAGCACTGTGTTTTTTTATGGCATGAGTCTCTATGTATATATATAGGCGTTGTGTTAGGTGAAGGTGTTGGGTTATGCAAGTGGTTGTGAGCTACAAATACATCTAGCTATTATTAGTGATGATTGATATATAGTATTATTTATAGTTATAATTATTTCTATTTTTTAATGCTCTGAAGATAACTATTGTTGATGTATGTCAGCAATTCCTAACTTTTATGTTTTATATGTCATTTTCCCCTCAGAAATTAAATTATATAAACTTTTTTTTTTGTTTTGTTTTCACCGTTTGATTTTTAATTGTCACAATTTGATGTCCTTAATTGAAAACAAGTATTATAAAGGGTTGGCCATAATTATGCCTATATCAAATCTATGATATTTGCATAAAGTCATGAATATTAAAATTAATTATGTGTGACTTAATTTTATTTATTAATTTTTTATTTATAGTCTAATTTTAAATTTCTCTTTTTAAGTGTAGCGCATTTACAATGTCAAATCTTATGAACTTTGAGTTTATTGCTCTTGATATTTCTGGAAGAAATTATTTGTCATGGGTACTTGACGCCGAAATTCATTTGAATGCTATGAATCTTGGAGATTCTATAAAAGAAGGAAAAGAAGCATCCCTGCAGGATCGTGTAAAAGCAATGATATTCTTTCAGCATCATTTACATGAAGAATTGAAAATTGAATACCTCACTATTAAAGATCCATTAATTCTTTGGAATAATTTAAAGGAGAGGTATGAACACCAAAAAATAGTGATCCTCCCTAAAGCTCGATATGATTGGATACACTTACGTTTGCAAGATTTTAAAACTGTAAGTGAGTATAATTCAACCCTATTTTAAATTAGCTCTCAATTGAAATTATATGGAGAGAAAGTTACTGATGAGGATATGTTAGAAAAAATATATTCAACTTTTCATGCCTCAAATGTGCTCCTATAGCAGCAATATCGAGAGCATAGGTTTAAAAAATATTTTGAATTAATTTTTTGTTTGCTTGTAGCTGAGAAAAATAATGAGCTTTTATTGAAAAACCACCAATCTCACCCAACTAGTTCATCTCCATTCCCTGAAGTGAATGCAATATTTTCTCAAGGTCGTGGAAGAGGCCGTGGTAGAAGAGGTCGTGGTCGAAAAAATTTTCCAACTGGTTCCAATCATCCACCACATTCTGACAATAAAGGTGTAAAAAACAAATGGGTCAAAAGTGAAAAAAATTCTGAAAAGAAGACACAAAACCATGATAATATTTGCTATAGATGTGGAACAAAAGGGCATTGGCCTTGCATGTGTTGCACTCCAAAACATCTTGTTGATTCGTATAAGGCATCATTAAAAGCTAAAGGAAAAATGCTAAAGTGAATTTTTCTGAACCTATTGATACTGCTTATGAAAATGAACCTTTAGATGTTAATTTTGATGTTTCTGATTTTTTTTAGGATGATAAAGTTGACCACTTGATTGGAGATGGAAATGTCCATTAAAATTAGATTGATTTTTGGAACAATTTCATGTTTATTTAGGTTTATTATTTTCAAACTCAATGTTTTTGAATTTTACTAGTAATAAGAGTTTAAGTTTTTTTTTTTATTATACATGTTTCTTGTTTATCATTCTTAAATAATATTTTTTTATGTTAATAGATAATACAAAATAAACTTGATGTCATGGTGGCAGACATATGTTTAGTGGACAGTGGTACAACTCATACAATTTTTTGTGATAAGAAATATTTTATGCAATTAACATTAGCTTAATTAATGTTAATACGATTTCTGCTTCTACAAATATAATTGAAGGCTCTGAAAGAGTCCAAACTATGCCTTTAAATGGAACAAAATTATATACTGATGATGCGTTATATTCAAGTAGATCTTAAAGAAATCTACTAAATTTTAAAGATATACGCATAATTGATATTATATTAAAACTACAAGCGATGAAAATGTTGAATATTTATATATTACATCCACAAAAATTGAACCAGAAGTTCATATTAGAGAAACTTCCAAGTTTCTTAATGGGATTGTATTTCATAAAAAAAATGATTAAATCAAACTATATGCACCGTAAGTGATGGAATTTGACATGGTATGATAATCATGATAGCACAGCGGAAAAACAAAATTTTTATCATGCATACCATACATATCCAAAACTAGGAACGAAAAACATGCAATTTTAGAGTTTTGAAACTTACAACTTTAGATGCTCTTCAAGACTTGATTTTGATGATGACCAGCAACTAAGATGAATTTATTTACCTTAGATCTTCACCACCAATGCCAAAGGAACAGCCTTTATGCCACTCCTCTCTATGTTCACACACACTTGCAAAGATAGCTTAAAATCAAGAGTGCTAGCTCTATATTTGTGTATTAGGCAATGGAATTGTTTGAAAGACACAAGAACTCTTCTTGTTCTTTCTTCTTTTCTTTCTTTCTTAGTCACCTTCCATGAGAGAATTAAGAGCAAAAGGAATCTCTACCAATCCCACTAATAGTCTCATGGCCAAAAGAGAGAAGAAGAATAAAAGTGGCACCCACCATTATTCCTTTAATTCATTTAATATATATCACTTACTTTAGTCATGTGTGAGTGCCTTAAATTAGGTAGCAATTTCAGCCACTAACACTTAATAATTAAGAGATATATATTTTAATTTAAATTCTATTAGAATTTAAATTCAAATGGCATCATTTAGTTAATCAAAACAAACTTACTTAACTAAGGTAATTAGTTGCCAAATTTAACTAGGATTCCTAGTTTAAACTTTGGTTACTTTAATTCCCTCTCAAGTATTATATTTTGATTAAACATAATTTAGGATTTAATACTCAATTAACTTAATTATACATAGATAATTAATCAATTGAAATTAAACCTAACACATGCCAGTAAATTTCTCTCGTGACCAATTGTTAACAGTAAAAATCTGTTCACCCATTGCATGCATTAATTTGACTTTAAATAAAAGTCTAAATTAATTTCCAATACAATTTTAAGCCCAGTGCTTTATGTGCGATCCTATAGGTCCATTTAATGTTGGCAATGAATTAATAAATTAATTCAAAGGCTATATATATTCTCTAGCAAGATATTATAGCATTCCAAATTAAATGAAAATGCATATGGCATTTGGTGACCTAATGCAATTTCGCATAGTCCCTTACCCATAAATATCAGAATTAATATAAGGCATGGAACTAGTCATCCTTATATACATTAATTCATTTCTTGATATTTCAGTGACACTGAACTCTCAGATAAATAATGATTACTCATTATTTCATCTCGGTATGGCCATACACTTCTCAGTTCACTGATCAAGTGGCCGGTGATATTTTTCTCTCTTATCGAGAGGGGTAATCCCTTCACTTCTCTCATGCTCTCTAACATGAATCAGTGCATACCCAATCATACCCGTACTTGTCACTCTGTTACGAGCACGTTAGGTGTATGTCAAAGTACACAGTAATTCATAAAGAGTTTCATAGAGATTTCAGGTCTAAGAACTCCGATACAAAACTTGCATATGAGAAATACTTATGACTTGTACCATGTAGTGTTCTCATGAGCGGATCGAATCCAGATACCATGTTCTTTAACATGTATCTATGATCTCTGATTGACACTCTTGTCCTAATGATTCGTAAGACAGAACTCATAAGATCAGAGAGAGCATACTAGTCTTAATTCATTTGTTATTCCCATAACAATGACTGACTAGGGATATTTAGAATGATGTCTCATTTGTTTCAAGGTCTTACAATCCATGTGCCTCACACATGATAACTTAAACCGAAACGACATTCTTGGATAGTTTTATCAATTGATATGCACAGGAATACAAAAGATAAAACTAATGCCTCATTTTATTAATTTCAAGTGTTTCGTTACAATGCATTGGGGCTAGGGCTTACACTAACAATCTCCCACTAGCACTAGTCCCAATTGGGCATAGCCCTAAGACCGAACGCTCTCAAATGAGCTTCGTGCAGATTTGGACGTAACTGTTTCGTCAAAGGATCTGCTACATTGTCTTCACTTGATATCTTGCTAACCTCGACGTCCCCACGATCAATGATTTCTCTGATCAAGTGGTACCTTCTGAGTATGTGTTTGGATTTCTGGTGTGACCGGGGCTCCTTGGCCTGTGCAATGGCCCCGTTATTGTCACAGAAAATTTCTAATGGATCTAGGACGCTTGGGACCACTCCTAATCCATTAATGAAATTTTTAATCCAAACAGCCTCTATTGCAGCCTCACTTGCTGCAATATACTCAGATTCTGTAGTTGAGTCGGCAACGGTTTCTTGCTTCGAGCTTCTCCAGCTGACAGCACCACCGTTCAAAACAAAAACAAACCCAGATTGCGATCTAGAATCCTGAGTGCTGGTCTGAAAAGCAGCATCGGCATAACCTTGTATGACGAGCTCTTCTTGACCACCATACACCAAGAAGTGATCCTTAGTCCTTCGCAGGTACTTCAGGATCCCTTTTACAGCAGACCAGTGCTTCTCACCAGGGTCTTGCTGAAACCTACTGGTTATACTCAGTGCATGAGCAACATCCAACCTAGTACATAACATAGCGTACATGATAGATCCAATAACAGATGCATATGGGATTCTACTCATGTTGTCCCTTTTCTCTTTGGTTTTAGGGCACTGTTCTTTAGTCAAAGGAACTCCCAAAGCCAAAGGTATGTATCCTTTCTTTGAGTCTCCCATACTAAAACGCTTTAGTACTTTGTCTATGTACTTTTCTTGACTTAGTCCCAAAAGCCGATTCGATCTATCTCTATAGATTCGAATACCAAGTATTGTCTCGGCTTCACCTAAGTCTTTCATTGAGAAATATTTTCCCAACCATTGCTTAACCTTTTGCAATGTTGGAATGTCATTTCCAATGAGAAGGATGTCGTCCACATATAGGACTAGAAACACTACTATGCTCCCACTAACCTTCTTGTACACACAAGGCTCATCTTCGTTCTTGATGAAGTCAAAATCTTTGACTGCTTCATCAAAATGAAGATTCCAACTTCGGGATGCTTGCTTTAATCCATAAATGGATTTTTGAAGCTTGCAAACCTTCTTAGGATGCTTGGGATTGACAAAACCTTCAGGCTGTGTCATATACACATCCTCAAGTAAATTTCCGTTGAGGAAAGCAGTTTTGACATCCATTTGCCATATCTCATAACCATGATATGCAGCTATGGCAAGCAAGATCCTAATGGACTTGAGCATGACTACAGGCGAAAAGGTCTCGTCATAGTCTATACCATGAGTTTGTCGAAAACCTTTTGCTACTAGTCTACCTTTGTAGGTCTTATCAGCTTTTAGTTTGAATAACCACTTGCATTCAATTACCTTAGCACCTTCCGGTGGATCAACCAAGGTCCAAACCTGGTTATCGTACATTGATTGCATCTCGGATTTCATGGCTTCAAGCCAATTATCCGAGTTTGGGCTTTCAATAGCTTCTCGGTAGGTAGTAGGATCCTCACGATCTACTAACTCAATAGTGTCATTGTCAGTGATTAGAAATCCATATCTCTCAATCTCCTGACGTACCCTACCAGACCTTCTAGGTACTTGTGTAATGGGTTCTTGTTCCACAACTGGTTGTGAACTTGATCCCATTTCCAACTCATCCTCTATAGGAGTTTGTGGCACTTGAATTTCTCCAAATTCTACTTTACTCCCACTGTCTTTCTTGAGAAGGAACTCCTTTTCCAAGAAAACAGCCTTGCGAGCAACAAATACTTTGTTCTCGGCTTTTGAGTAAAAGTAGTATCCCTTTGTTTCTTTGGGATAACCCACAAACAAGCAGACAGTCGATTTGGACTCTAGTTTGTCAGATGTTAATTTCTTAACATGTGCTTCACAGCCCCAAATCTTGAGAAAAGACATATTGGGTTCTTTCCCAGTCCATACCTCGTATGGTGTCTTCTCAACTGCTTTAGTTGGAGTACGGTTCAATAGAAACGCAGCAGTTTCTAATGCATAACCCCAAAAAGAGATAGGAAGATTAGCTTGACTCATCATAGATCGAACCATGTCCAACAGAGTTCGATTTCTCCTTTCGGACACACCATTCCATTGCGGTGTTCCAGGAGGAGTGAGCTGTGAAATAATTCCACACTCTTTTAGATGATCATCAAACTCTTGGCTTAAGTATTCGCCACCTCGATCTGATCGAATGGCTTTTATACTTTTGCCAAGTTGGTTTTCTACTTCGTTCTTAAACTCTTTGAATTTCTCAAAAGTTTCAGACTTGTACTTCATTAGATAGACATAGCCATATCTACTGAAGTCGTCTGTGAAAGTCACGAAGTAGCTAAAACCACTTCTAGCTTGTGTACTTAATGGTCCACATACATCGGTATGTATTAGTTTCAATAAGCCATTAGTCCTTTCACCTTTCTTGTTAAAAGGACTCTTTGTCATTTTTCCATACAAACATGGCTCGCATGTGTCATAAGATTCTAAGTCAAATGACCCAAGCACTCCAGTTTTGTGGAGTCTTGAAATGCGTTTTTCGTTTGCATATCCTAAACGACAATGCCAGAAGTAAGTAGGGTTTAATTCGTTTGATTTAACCCTCTTTGTATTAATGTTGTATATAAACTCTTTGTTTTGTAAATCAAGGATATAAAGGCCATTTTGCAACATGGCATTGCCATAAGAAATGCCTTCGCGACGAATATGAGCATTGCCCTTTTTAATAACAAAATCAAATTCATCATTATCCAAACATGAAACTGAAATAATGTTTCTGCTCATAGCAGGCACATAATAACAATTATTTAAAACAATACAAAGTCCGGAAGGTAAAGTGAGGTGATAGTCGCCTATCTCCATGGCAGCAACTCGTGCTCCATTCCCCACACGGAGGTCCACTTCATTCTTCCCAAGTAACCGCCTATTTCTTAACCCCTGCACATTTGAACAAATGTGAGAACCACAACCGGTATCCAATACCCAAGTGGTAGAAATAGAAAGGTCAACTTCAACAACAAAAATACCAGAACTGGACGCCTTGGCTCCATTCTTCTTTTGTTCTTCCTTAAAGAGAGCGCAATTCTTCCTCCAATGCCCTATCTTGTTGCAATGGAAGCAAGTGCTCTCACTCTCTTTGAGTTTTGGTGCCTTGGGCTTGGATTGGGCCTGAGGTGCACTCCCAACTGACTTGGGTTTTCCCTTTCCCTTTCCCTTTCCCTTAGCTTGTCCCTTCTTAATTCCCTTTTGAACCATTAGTACGGGATTGGTCTTTCAAATGTTCTCCTCAGCATTCTTAAGCATCCCATGAAGCTCAGTAACTGACTTGTTCATTGCATGCATGTTATAATTCATCACAAATGGATCATAAGCAGCAGACAATGATCCTAAGATCAAGTCAGTGGCCAATTCCTTTGGCACTAGTACCTCAAGCTTCTCAAGAGTATCAAGATACCCTTTCATCTTGAGTACATGGGTACTAACAGAAGTACCCTCAGCCATCTTGTAAGAAATTAAAGCCTTTGTTGTCACGAACCTCTCGTGACGAGCTTGTTCTTGGAACATCTCCTTGAGGTGCACCATGATCGCATAGGCCTCTTGGTCCATAAATTGCTTTTGCAATTCAGGCACCATAGTGGCCAGCATCAGACAGGTCACATTATTGGAGTCGCTCTTCTTGGTCTCAAAAGTTTCCTTTTGAACCGCAGAGGCGTTCCTTCCTGGTTCTTCAGGCAAGGGTGCATCCAAAACATACGACTTCTTCTCTTGCTTAAGAACTATTCTTAAGTTTCGAGACCAGTCTATGAAATTGGTGCCATTTAATTTGTCCTTTTCAAGGACCGATCGCAATGAGAAATTGTTATTTGAAGATGCCATTTTCAATCTACAATAAAATTTAGCAAGATTAAATGAGGTCTTATTAATGATCCCACAAACCGAATTAATATCCCCATAAATAATTCGCGTTAGTGATTTAATGTGGGCCAAGATCCACTTTTCACAACAACTTATTAGTCAAGCTGAGCCTGTACACCTAATAAGTTAAGTTACTTAGGTAGGAAAAACTCCAATCATGTCTCGTACATGACTCTTGGATCAAATGGGCTAACATCAAACAATGTTATAGCACAAACCCATTTATAAGTTGCCTAGGTCCGAGCATCCCATTCCATGTTAAGTCCAACCTACATTCACAACCCATGCCTCACAAAGATAATCGGGCGCATCTAGGACTCCTAGTCTACGTGACCGATGATCGATGCCTTGACATGTTTCGAATTAGGAAGGCAACTTTGTGACTTACTATTTTTAGGGATTCATTTTATTACGGCTTACATGGCATACGATTTGTCATCCATACATAGCATGCATATATATATAATTGCATAAAGTAAAGCATGACAAACATGGGCCCAAAAACCTACAACTAAGATTCTATACTATTACATAAGAATCTTCGAGTTGGGCTTCTCCACTTCGGTGGGCTTCGTCTTGATTTACAAAGTCTTCAAATAAATTCTATTCTAAGAAATAAATGAAACTTTTACAATAAAATATAATGGCACGCAGGCCATATTTAATTACAAAAACCCAGGGCCCATGAATGCACCATGCATATCCATTCATCACACCAAACAAGCAAATAAATATACATAACATTCATGGATCAGACAAAGTCCAATTTTAATCAATTTAGCCAAGCCCATTAATGGAAATTGTGTACTTGAACCTTTAAGAGAAGACCCCGTGATGGGCCTGGGCCGAAGCCCAATGGACTAAATCCTCTTATTGAATAAGTTCTCTTAAAAGCCCAAAACACAAACTAGTTAGATTTGTGCCATAAATCAACTCTAGTATAATTTCCAATTTTGCCATTTTTAATTTTATGTCATACAGCCCATAAACATTAAAAATACATATAATATGTACCAACATGAATTAAACATAAAATCATGAAGAACATATATATATAATACCCGGCATTCATGCAAAACAAACAAACAACAAAAACTAGTTGTTTAATGCTTATGTAATGCCATGAAATGCACAAACATTTAAATCAATTTTATGAGTCATTTAAAAAACTAAATAAGTCCATAAACATTGATTTAATATTCTGTACCATTTAAATCTAAATGTGTTTTTTACCATTTTAATCAAAACAAAGCAAACAATGTTGATTAAACATGTAACAAACACAAACTAGTCATTGTTTTAAGTGATTTTAAAATTAATCAATTAAATTGTCATGGACCAGAATTAAAACCAAATTTAAAATATGTCCAGACCTGATATTTAATCTTTAAAAATCACTTACAAACATGCCAAAATCAATTTTACATTTAATTTTGAAAACTAGTTGTTAAACTAGCAATTTACATGCCAACTAGCACCTAGTTTCATAATTAACATGTACCATCAGGTATAAATAATTAAATCCGACCATTACCAGCCCTAATAACATCTTAGGACAGTATATTAACATGTCATATTAATTATAATACCTATCTAATCAATTAAAATCGTTTTTACACCAAAACAATGCAAAAAACTCAAAACAGAAAATTTCAGATTTGCATGTTTTCAAAATAACGATTTTAATTAATTTTTTCATGCATCTAAAGCACTAAAATAAGCATGTCTAGGCTCTGATACCACTGATGGAATTTGACATGGTATGATAATCATGATAGCACAGCGGAAAAACAAAATTTTTATCATGCATACCATACATATCCAAAACTAGGAACGAAAAACATGCAATTTTAGAGTTTTGAAACTTACAACTTTAGATGCTCTTCAAGACTTGATTTTGATGATGACCAGCAACTAAGATGAATTTATTTACCTTAGATCTTCACCACCAATGCCAAAGGAACAGCCTTTATGCCACTCCTCTCTATGTTCACACACACTTGCAAAGATAGCTTAAAATCAAGAGTGCTAGCTCTATATTTGTGTATTAGGCAATGGAATTGTTTGAAAGACACAAGAACTCTTCTTGTTCTTTCTTCTTTTCTTTCTTTCTTAGTCACCTTCCATGAGAGAATTAAGAGCAAAAGGAATCTCTACCAATCCCACTAATAGTCTCATGGCCAAAAGAGAGAAGAAGAATAAAAGTGGCACCCACCATTATTCCTTTAATTCATTTAATATATATCACTTACTTTAGTCATGTGTGAGTGCCTTAAATTAGGTAGCAATTTCAGCCACTAACACTTAATAATTAAGAGATATATATTTTAATTTAAATTCTATTAGAATTTAAATTCAAATGGCATCATTTAGTTAATCAAAACAAACTTACTTAACTAAGGTAATTAGTTGCCAAATTTAACTAGGATTCCTAGTTTAAACTTTGGTTACTTTAATTCCCTCTCAAGTATTATATTTTGATTAAACATAATTTAGGATTTAATACTCAATTAACTTAATTATACATAGATAATTAATCAATTGAAATTAAACCTAACACATGCCAGTAAATTTCTCTCGTGACCAATTGTTAACAGTAAAAATCTGTTCACCCATTGCATGCATTAATTTGACTTTAAATAAAAGTCTAAATTAATTTCCAATACAATTTTAAGCCCAGTGCTTTATGTGCGATCCTATAGGTCCATTTAATGTTGGCAATGAATTAATAAATTAATTCAAAGGCTATATATATTCTCTAGCAAGATATTATAGCATTCCAAATTAAATGAAAATGCATATGGCATTTGGTGACCTAATGCAATTTCGCATAGTCCCTTACCCATAAATATCAGAATTAATATAAGGCATGGAACTAGTCATCCTTATATACATTAATTCATTTCTTGATATTCCAGTGACACTGAACTCTCAGATAAATAATGATTACTCATTATTTCATCTCGGTATGGCCATACACTTCTCAGTTCACTGATCAAGTGGCCGGTGATATTTTTCTCTCTTATCGAGAGGGGTAATCCCTTCACTTCTCTCATGCTCTCTAACATGAATCAGTGCATACCCAATCATACCCGTACTTGTCACTCTGTTACGAGCACGTTAGGTGTATGTCAAAGTACACAGTAATTCATAAAGAGTTTCATAGAGATTTCAGGTCTAAGAACTCCGATACAAAACTTGCATATGAGAAATACTTATGACTTGTACCATGTAGTGTTCTCATGAGCGGATCGAATCCAGATACCATGTTCTTTAACATGTATCTATGATCTCTGATTGACACTCTTGTCCTAATGATTCGTAAGACAGAACTCATAAGATCAGAGAGAGCATACTAGTCTTAATTCATTTGTTATTCCCATAACAATGACTGACTAGGGATATTTAGAATGATGTCTCATTTGTTTCAAGGTCTTACAATCCATGTGCCTCACACATGATAACTTAAACCGAAACGACATTCTTGGATAGTTTTATCAATTGATATGCACAGGAATACAAAAGATAAAACTAATGCCTCATTTTATTAATTTCAAGTGTTTCGTTACAATGCATTGGGGCTAGGGCTTACACTAACAGTAAGTGCTTAGACCCTAAACCATTTATACTTTGGCATGATCGCCTTGGTCATCCTAGTTCAACCATGATGCGATGTATTATTGAAAAGACAAATGGACATGGACTAAAAGATCAAAAGATACTTTTATCAAATGATTACTTTTGTAGTTTTTGTGCTCAAGGTAAATTGATCGTGAGACCTTTACTACTAAATTACCTTTGGAGTCTCCTATTTTTTAGAAAGGATACAAGGAGATATTTGTGGCCCAATTCATCCATTTAGTGGACTATTTCGAGATTTTATGGTTTTGATTGATGCTTCAACTAGATGATCATATGTATGTTTATTATCTTCTCATAATATTACTTTTGCTAAATTTTTAGCTTAAATTATAAAGCTTAGGTCAAGTTTTCCTAATCATCCCATTAAATCAGTTCATTTAGATAATGTAGGTAAATTTACTTCAAAAGCATTTTATGATTTTTGTATGTCAATAGGAATTGATGTTCAACATTCCATTGCACATGTTCACACTCAAAATGGTTTAGCTAAATCTTTCATTAAACATTTACAATTAATTGCTAGACCTTTGCTCATTAAATTAAAACTTCCTGCATCTGCTTGGGGATATGATATAACTCATGTTGCATCTTTAGTTCGTATTCGACCATCTGCATACAACAAGTTTTCACCTTTACAACTTATTTTTGATCAACAATTTAACATATCTCATCTTAGAACTTTTGGTTGTGCTGTATATGTTCCCATTGCTCCCCCTCAACGAAATAAAATGGGCCCTTAATGACGTTTAGATATCTATGTAGGTTTTAGTCCCCTTCTATTATAAGATATCTTGAACCTTTAACTGGTGACCTTTTTCGAGCAAGATTTTTAGATTGTCAATTTGATGAATTGGTTCTCCCACCATTAGGGAAAGATAAAGAAAAGAGGCCAAAAGCTTAAGAAATCAGATGGAATATATCAACTTTGTCCAAATTTGATACACACACAAATCAATGTGAACTTAAAGTTCAAAGAATAATTTATTTATAGAATGCTGCACATCAGCTACCCGATATCTTTACAGACACCCAAAAGGTCACCAAATCATATATTCCAGCTGCAAATGCCCCTTCACGATTAAATGTCCCCATAGTGTCTATTGGGGGTATAACAACAAATGAGTCTAGTTCACGCCAGAAGTGTGGTAAACATATTGGTTCAAAAGATATTGTTCCTTGAAAGAAAAGAGAAATAAAAAAAAATCATTCAACTGATCCTCCTAAAGAGGCCAGAAACAACTCAAATACACAACAACATTGTAATGACCTCAACATCGGCTTATCCATGAACAGTAAATTTTCGATGGTAAATAGTATTTTCGGGCTAAAAATCGTATCCAGAAGTGAAAAATATTTTATTTGACTATAGAAAAGTATTGATCATGGTGAGTTAGGGGTTGAAATTTGAAATGAAATCGAGGTCAAATGAGCCTCTAAAAGTCAAAAATATGAAAAAACTAGCGAGTCAATTTTTCTTACAGAAAGGGTTGACTCGACTTTGACAGAATTTTTAAAAATAGCAAATAAACTCCAAAAATTACTAGATTTTTCAGATCTTAATGAAATTTCATATAAAATATTTTGGTATAAAAATAAATTTTTTGGTGATATTGATAGTTGTCGAATCGGACCGATAACGGATTTCGATTGGCCTGAAATTTTGTACAATACCTATTTTTAATGTGATAAGAGTGATGGAATCAAAATTGGAGTGAATTGAAGTAGGAAAAGAAGAGAAATTAATTGAAGTAGATAAATAGGCAATTAATGGACTTGGGCTTTTGGATTAGGCCCATTGGGTTGGCCCAATCTAAGCCCATATTAAAGAGGATATTTAAGTGAAAATTTTTTATGAAAACTAGAAACTTCCACCTCCTCTTTCAGCTCCATCTTGGCCGACACTCCCATTCTCCCTCTCTTTCAAATTTGCTTCTTAATTTCCTTAAATTTCTCCCTAAAATCCAACATCCCAACTCTAATTCTATCCCTCATGATGTGTATTTAAACCTCCATCACTTGATTTAAGCTAAGAAAGTAAGGAAATTTAAAGATTCAAGTGTAGGTGTTAAAAGAGGTTAGTTGATTTCTTAAGAGAAAAAATATTTCTTTAGTATTTTTAGCTAGTTTTTGATGTCTAGAATCCTTTTTTGGTGTCAATTTAAGTATATAAGATCAAAAACCTAAAGTTTCTAATGGTGGAATTTTCGGCCATCATAGGTTCTCAAGGGAAAAAGCAAGCTTCCAAGGAAAAGGGAAAGAAAAAGGAAGTCTAGGCAAGCTAGACCAAATGAGAAAGGTTAGTGGCTTCCAAATCTTGGTATTTTCTTTGATTTTAGTGAGTTCTTAGTGTATGTAACTTAGGTAAAGTGGACAATTTGTATGTTAAATTGAAATTGATGTTAGATTAGTGCAATTAGACTTTGGTTAAGCATAAAAAAATACTTAATTAAATTTTTAAACATGAATAGGGTAGTTTTCCTTTGGGGGCCAAAAGGTATACTAAAGAGGAACAATGTTTATTTTGTGTTATTTGATGAAATAAATGGATAATAGAGATGAAAAATCATGCTTGGAAATTTTTATGGAATTTATAAAAATTAAATAAATATTTTTGAGGCAAGTTTTGCCTAGGTATGTAATGAAAAAAATGAATTATTGTGAAATAATGCATAATTTGATGAGAAAAAAGTTTCATTATGGTGAATTATGATGTAATAACTCAAAAATTGTGTAAAAAGTTTGATTGATAATTAAGCAAAGTGAAAAAGTAATGAGAATGTGGAAAAATGGAATAATGAATTGAAATTTGATGAAATTGTGCCCTTAGAAATAGTATGGCAGTAAAATCTAGCTCAGGATATAATTGGCTGGCCATAAGGATATCTGTACCGCAGTGTAAGTCATGACGACTTACTTTGCTATGGTAGGATCAATGATCTTCATAGCATTTGTTTGTTCTATTATATGTTTTGTGAAAAATGGTCCTTCGGGGTCATTTCTCAGTTTGTTTGTGGCCCTGTGGGGTTCACGTCCCATATATCCGATCTGAGAGTTTCTGTTGGGACTATACTAGGGGCATTATATTGAGAATAAATCAAAAAGAGTAAAAAGAAAGATAAAAATGAAGTTTAAAGTGAAAAATGATCTAATTGAAAGAAAATAAAAAGTTTAGGGACAAAATGATAATTTTACCAAAGTTAGGATTTAATGGGTAAATTTGATTAAGAAAAGATTAATAAGGGTAAAATAATAATTTGACAATTCAATACTGTAAAAACGAACTTTTATAAGACATAAGAACCAAAAGCATAATTTTACATGAAAATGTTAAAATAATGTGTAATATATAAATTTTGAGTAAAGTTATGTGATAAAATGTGAAATTAAATGAATATGGGGGTATTTTTGTAAATATGCATTAAAAAGGGGTAATTTTGTAAATAAGTATAAAATTAGGGACCAAATTGAAAATCAATTAAAGTTTAGATATTATATGATAAGAATTGCCATTAAAGGAATAGAAATGTTTTTGAAATGAAATTGGAAGAAATTTGCTTAAGTGGAAATTTAATTATAAATTAGTAGGTTATTTGATTATTATTAAAAATAGTAAAAATATTATGGTTAAAAAGAATATTAAGATTGTTTGTCACCACTAGGCATGTTTAATGCTTAGCACATAGATTTTTACTAAGTGCAGGGACCAAGGAGCAGGAGCATTAATGCATATTTTGAAGGAAGAGCTTTTGTATATGGTAGTTAATTTGTGTATATGGCATGTATATATGTATGTATAGATGTTGGAATTTGTAACAAAGGACATGAATTAGATATGTATAAAGATAAATGTGAATATTTTATAGTGAGATGGTTGCGCATGGGATGACTGGATTATGAAATATGAGGATTGAAATGTGAATATATTGATTATATTTAAATTGTTGTGCCTCTGAGAGGCTGTGTGATTGTCTGCGTTTTAGGGGACCAGTTAGAATTATAGCCATTATATTGCCAAATTTTTATAAAATAAATAGTAAATTTAGACAGTTATAGGTCAGCGGCACTATAACTTAAGGTTATAAATATGGATTTGAAATGGAATTGTAAGTTAAATAAATGGAAATAAGTAAAGAATTGAATTTAGGAACAAATGGGGGAAAAATTTCTGATCAGTTTATACTGTTTCGTTAGATCTGAGTGATAAGCGTGTTACATATTTATAGAAAAGCGACCCTAGAAGTTGTTCCGATATCGACAAATTATGAGATATCACTGAAAACTGAAAATATATTAGAAAGAGATGAAATTGTTATTGATAATGTATTTGCGTATGCAATTGCTTATGAAATAGCAAATAATAATGAACCTGAGCCTAAAACTGTAGAAGAATGTCGACAAAGAATTGATTGGCCAAAATGGAAAGAGGCAATTCAGACTGAGCTAGATTATTTAGCTAAACGCAAAGTATTTGGACCAATAGTCCTGACACCAGAATATGTCAAACCAGTTGGATATAAATTGGCCTTTGTACGTAAGAAAAATGAGCTGAATGAAGTTGTAAGATACAAGGCTAGACTTGTGGCTCAAGGTGTCTCACAAAGACCAGGCATAGATTATGAAGAGATGTACTCTCCATTTATGGATGCAATTAAGTTTAGATTTTTTATTAGCTTAGTAGTCTCTGAAGGACTTGACATACATCTAATAGATGTAGTTACAACTTACTTATATGGGTCATTAGATAATGATATTTATATGAAAATTCTTGAAGGATTCAAGAAGCCTGAAGCATATAATTCAAAGTCTCGACAAATGTATTCTATTAAACTTCAAAGATCTTTATATGGCTTAAACCAATCTAGACACATGTGGTATAATCGTCTAAGTGAATACTTAGTGAAGAATGGATATGAAAACAATTCTATTTGCCAATGTGTTTTCATTAAAAAAAAATTCTGAATTTGCTATAGTTGCAGTTTATGTTGATGATTTGAACATAGTAAGGACTCATGAAGAAATCTCTAATGTTGTAAATTATTTGAAAAAGAAATTTGAAATGAAAGATCTTGGAAGGATAAAATTTTATCTTGGATTTCAAGTTGAATATCTATCGAATGGGATTCTTTTACATCAATCATCTTATATAGAGAAAATTTTGAAACAATTTTATATGGTTATATCTTATCCATTAAGTACTCTAATGATTGTTTGTGCTCTACATGTGAAAAAGGATCCTTTTCGCCCACTACAAGATAATGAAGAAATCCTTGGTCTTGAAGTACCATATCTCAGTGTAATATGAGCACTTTTATATCTTGCAAATAGCACTAGACCAGATATAGAGCTTTTATAGTTAATCTGTTAGCAAGATTTAGCTCTGGTCCCACTCGAAGGCATTAAAATGGGGTGAAATATATCCTACGTTATCTTCGTGGCATTTTTGACATGTATTTATTTTTTTCAAAGGAATAAAAGTCAGAAATAATAGGATATGCTGATGCTGGGTATCTCTCCGATCCTTATAAAGCTCAATCACAAATCGATTATGTCTTCACATATGGTGATACTACTATTTCATGGAGATCTATAAAACAGACTATCACTACTATTTCATCAAACCATTCATAAATTTTAGCTATTCATAAAGCAAGTCATGAATGTGTATGGTTAAGGATCATGATTTAGCATATTAAAGGAGCATTTGGATTAATCATGAAGAACAAACCAACAATATTGTACAAGAATAATGCAGTTTGTATTGCACAAATCAAAGGTGGCTACATAAAAGGTAATGGAATCAAATATATTTCACCAAAATTTTTCTATGCTCATGAACTCATGAAGAATGGTCAAATTGTTGTTTGTCAAATTCGCTCAAGTGACAACCCAGCAGATCTTTTCACCAAAGCTTTACTGACTTCAATTTTCAAAAGGCATGTGCGCAGTATCGAAATGTGTAAACTTAAGGAAATGTTATAATTATTGTATTTTTGAGGGAAAGTGAATTGCATATGAATACTGTACTCTTTTTCCTTCGATAAATTTTTATTCCACTGAATTTTTCTTAGCAACGTTTTAACGAGGTATATTTATAGTGAATAGTCATCCAAGAAAAAGTATTATGATAATTATGAAATGTATGGATGATTATCAAACTCATCTCTCTCCATGTTCTAGTAGAATTCTACTACTTCTATGTTGTACTTATAAATATATTATTGTAGTTATTCAGTATATACAATAAATAAGAAAAAATTTTCTATTTATACTATATTTATCTTTACTTTAATTAATTTTAAAATATGTTTTAAAACTAATATTAAGGAGGCAAATAGTCCAATTTGAAATTTGTAAAAAAATTTCAAAAAAAAATAAATATTTTTAGAAAAATATAGGGAATTATCTCCCTTATTCACCATATACATCGGTGGATTAGATTTGTGATATATAATATTCATCTTGCACATTAAATAAATAACAAATATTTTATCTTTATGTCTACTTCGGAAAACAAAATTTTATTCTCAAGTTGATTCTCAATCGTCGTTGAGTCTATCTCTTACGTATTCTCTATTAAATTGTTAATGAAGACGTCTTCGAGTCTCAACATTTCGGCTTAAAAATTATTTTGATTTTTACAAAAAAAAGAAAAAAGAAAAAATAATTTTCTTTTTTTATAAAAAAATGGAAAATGAAAGTTCGATCACAAGACTTAATATAGTGAAATCAGTGCACTTATAGACAAAATAAGAACTTATATGACATAATCAGAACATGCTAATTTGATTTAATATTTTGACGTAACTGAATTATATTGATCAGTTATTTTTATGCAAATAGAATGTGAAACCACTAAGTTATTGTTCTTTTCCTTTGTCGTCTATTTTTATAAGGTATGAAAAATCTATTTAGAAAATTATGTAGAGATGAAGTGGTTGATATATATAATATGTCAATTTTTCAGTTGACAAGAATTTCATTTCCATCCACCTCTAAACATATAATTATCGAAGAAAAAAAAGTTTTGTAGCTCATGAAATATATAGAAATTCAAGAGAAACGAATATGAGGGTTTAAAAATTTAGGTAAAATTAAACTATAAAATAACCCTACCGTATCCATGGATTAAAAATCTTTCCAAATAATCACTATACCATTGTAAATGTGTATCTATATAAAGACAATATCAAATAAATGAATTATCATATATATTCCATGTAGAAATATAAACAAGTCATTTAATTAGCTAGTTTTACACTCTTTGCACTTTATTTCACTCTAATTATATACATTCACTTAGATGTATTTAACATAATTCTATTATATATGAATTTTAATGATTATAAGATATCTTTCTATAAATTACTACTAAAAAAAATTGACTAATACTAATATTTAATTGCCAAGAATAGAAATTAATAAAAATAGAATTAATTAGTAGAAAATAAAAAATAAAAAAAATATAAAGTTAATATAATATTATATTAACATATTAAATTATTAATTAATATAATCAATAACAATTCTCAACAATGGAAAAAGAAATCTTTTGAAAAGTAAGATTTGCATTACTCTCTCTTTTCTTTTCATGTTGTTGTTAAAGATTTAAAGTACAATGTAAAGCATAAGTAATGGTTTAACTTTTTCCTTAATTAACAGAAATTAATATTAAGTCGGTTTATTTTTATTTTTATTTATCTAAAAATTGAAAGGTTGCTTCGTCAACTAATTTCTTGATGGATAAATGTAAGCTTTAACTAAGCAAACATTTTAAAAGCTAAGAGATTGCGCAATTGACTTGAGCTTGCATGCTTTACACTTCGGAGGCTCAGCTTGGCAACTTGGATTTATAATTCTCATATATAACATGCTTTTAAATTCTCATATATTAAAAAATATATATAATTTAATTGTATTTACAAATTGTTTTTAAAAGCTTAAATGATGGAATTGAATTTGTTTGACCGTAAAAATTTATTCGAAACAATTGAAAAGCAAAGTCAATATTCAATAGCTTTACTCTTTTTTATTTTTTAGCCTTTGTCATAAAGATATGAATTTGTTTATTTTACTAAAGTCTTTTTTGACTTTTTCATTTGAAATTCATTATTGAAATGTCACCATCTTTATTTAAAAAATTAATTCCATCAGTTCGACCCAATTAAATTGATTTTTTTTTTCTTACTTTCATAATACCATCTTAGCGTAGGAGTCAAATATTATTTAAATTGAGTTGCTATGTGTTTTAACCTCCCAACAGTATGTTATTATTAATTTCGCATGACTACATTCTTTTGTTACCACAATCCAATTCTAACTATATACGCTCCATAGTTAGAATAAAATTCAATTAATTTAGTGGAGGAAAAAGAATATGTTGTTTTAATCAAGTATCTTCTTCTATTAAAAAAAAAAAAATTAAGTCCCTTCACATGCTTCATCAATATGGCAACTTTGAAATCTGCTACCCATTTTGCGCAATGAGTAAACAATATATATGTCTACTTTTCCATCAAATAGCAATATAAACTCATCAAGATTTGCTAAAAGTATTTGAAACGACGACTAATCAAAATAACTCAGTGATATACTTAAATTATAACTGAAATCTTATATATATAAAAACATATAAATAAGTATTTTTTATTTTTTAAATAGTTTAGGGGTAAAAAATCACTTTAATCCAATATTATATCAATAAAAATATTTTAAGAATATAGGTTTAATAGATAATTAGGTTTTCCTATTTCTAAGTTTTTTCAAATTAGAAAAATTATTTGAATATTTTTTCTATTTTTTAAATTTGTTTAGCAACAGATTTGGATTATGTCGCTAAAAATCTTTAAAATAAATGCCAACACTTTAGTTTTTGGACAGAAAACTTAGCAGAAAGTTGGATTTTGTTGGTCCCAAAAACACACAAGAGGGTGAATTTTGGTGAAGCAAGTTTTGGTAGAGAAGAAATGAAGTGTATTTTGGTGTGTTGGTTAATGTATTTTGTTAGGTTGTAATTAAGGGTAGAATAGTATTTTTTTCTTTTACTGCTTGTATATCTATAAATATACCTTGTATCATTATTTTAGTGTAATTCGAGATAATAGAAAATCTTGAGTTCTCAAAATCTTCATGGTATCAGAGCCACTGCCGTTTCGAAGGTCGAGTTAACTCCCTTCCACAGTCGGTTAGTTTTCGATAACTCCTATTTTTCCGGCGAGTCTAGAAGGTCGTGTTCCAGACCTCCTATTTCGACACCGCCCCCATAGGAAGGTAGATCGGGTGAAGATCGGCCGGTGTTCCAGTATCCGGCGCCGTCAGAAGCCTCGCGTGAGCTCACGCGCCGATCAAAGGATTCAGCTCCTTCCCCACGCGCTGGCGCGTGTGGCGCATGACACCACCTCTGGCCACCTTTTGCTGCCGTTTTTTTTGCCGACCATCTCGCCGCCCTTTTTCGCCTCCAACCCACTGATCTCCGGTGACTTCCGACCACCTCGATTTCTAGGTCACACGTGAACAGGTTCTGTTTTCCTGGGTTAACTTTTTCCTGTTGGTTTTTTATCCTTTTTTTTTTGGCTTTTTCGTTATGTCAAATATTAAGGATGATCATAAGGAGGTTGAGAGACATCATTCCATGAATGACAGTCCTTATTCTCAAATTAGCCCAGTTAAACTTGAGGGGAGCAGTACTTATTTAGCTTGGTCTAGATCGTGTTTATTGTCGATCAAGGCTAGAAGGTTGCAGGCTTATATCGATTGAAGTAAAAAACCACCATCTGTCACCGATCCTAATTTTAATCAATGGGACTCAGATAATTCACTGGTTATGTCTTGGCTCCTAAATTCAATGCATCCTAAGATCTCTAGACAGTATTTATTGCTTGACACTGCAGAGAAGATATAAAAAGCTGCAAAAACCACCTACTCTCGAATGGGAAATGATGCTCGTATCTTTGAACTCAGGAACAAATTTCATGGTACAAAACAAGGTGAGCTTACTATTTCAGATTATTTCTCTGAATTGGGTAGTTTATGGCAGGAACTGGATTATTATCAGGACTTTCAAGCAAAATGTGTTGATGATGCGGTGCTGATTCAAAAGATGATTGAAAAGGAGAGGGTTTATGATTTTCTGGCTGGTTTAAATCCTGAATTTGATCAAGTGCGAGTTCAAGTTATTGGCAGAACTCCTTTCCCTTCACTTGAGGAGGCACATTCTTTAATTCAGCAGGAAGAAACCAGGAGAGGGGCTATGCTTTATACTGCACCTATTGAAAAGTTGGGTTTGACTGCCCATACCTCTCTTGAGCAACCAAAAGGGATTCTTTTTTATAAAGATCATTTGCTCTGTGATTACTGTGGTAAGCCAAGGCACACTAAAGAGACTTGCTGGAAGTTGCATGGGAGACCTAGTAGGGGCCGTGGGGGAAAACGAGTTAATCCAATAAGGGCTCAAGCACATGTGTTAGAAACAGTGGAATCATCTAAGGAGTCGGCTTCAGTTGAGAGTCTTTCCTCTGATGAGATTTTGCATTTCAGGCGTCTCCTGTCTCAGCTTACTCCTTCTTCCAGTGCTACCTCTAATTTGGTCAAGTCAGGTACTACTTTCTCTCACCATAACTCATGGATTATTGATTCTGGTGCGAATAGACATATGACAGCCACTTCAAAAGGCTTTCTTAACTACTCTCATTGTTTAAAAAGGGATAGTGTCAGGGTGGCTGATGGGTCATTAACCCCTATTTCTGGGATAGGTTCTGTTGTTTGTACTCCTAATATTAAATTGTCTTCTGTTCTTCATGTTCCTCAATTTCCTGTCAATCTTTTATCTGTCAGTGCTATCACTAAAACTCTTAACTGTAAAGTTGAATTTTTTCCTGATTTTTGTATTCTTCAGGATCTTCAAACAGGGAAGAGGATTGGCAGTGGTAGAGAGCATGATGGCTTATATATGCTGGAAGACAGTCAAGAGTTGGCTCTTTTTGGGGGGTATCAGGATGTCAACCAGGAGATCATTCAGTGGCATAGGCGATTAGGACACCCGTCATTTTTTGTTTTAGAAAAACTATATCCTAGTTTATTTGCTAGAACTCGGTTTGATTGTTTATCTTGTGATGCTTGTGAGTATGCTAAACATACTAAAAACTCGTATCCTTTGAGTCATAATAAAGCCAGTGAGCCATTTATGATTGTTCATTCTGATGTTTGGGGACCTACACAAACTGTCTCTTTGTCTGGAAATCGATGGTTTGTTACTTTCATTGATTGTTGCACTAGAATGACTTGGGTGTATTTGATTAAAGCAAAGAGTGATGTTTTCTCCTATTTTCAATTTTTCCATAAAATGATTGCCACTCAATTTGATGCTAAAATAAAAGTTTTGCGGTCTGATAATGGAACAGAATATATGGATAGTAGGTTGGGTACTTATTTGGAGTCTCATGGGATTATTCATCAAACTAGTTGTCCTTATACTAGTGCTCAAAATGGTGTAGCTGAAAGAAAAAATAGGCATTTGTTAGAAGTTGCTAGATCTCTTATGTTTACCATGCATGTTCCAAAGTCATATTGGGGAGATGCTGTATTAGCAGCGGCCTATCTTATTAATCGAATGCCTCTCAAAGCTCTTAACTTTAGAACTCCTGTAGAAGTCTTAACCAGAAAAATCGGCTATACTGTTCCACCAAAGATTTTTGGATGTGTTTGCTTTGTTCATACTAGGAATGTTGGGAAATTAGATTCGAGAGCACTGAGATGTGTGTTCGTTGGATATTCTCCAACTCAAAAGGGATATAAGTGTTATCATCCTCCATCTAGGAAATTCTATGTGAGATGGATGTTACCTTTCGGGAGTCTGAACCTTATTTTGGCAGTATCCAGTCACCTCTTTAGGGGGAGAATAGTGAAGAAGTGGTGATGAATGTACCTGTGTTACCTCATAATCTAGTTCAAAGGAAAAACAAAGGGATTGTTATTCAGGAGCAGAATGTTGATGTTCAGGGGGAGGAGAATGTTGTTGGTGTTGGTGGTCGTTTAGATAGACCTGACTTGTTGAGATACTCGAGGAAAAATAGGTCTGAAGAAGCCATCATGCATTCTACACTGCCAGAATCCTCGGGTGAGTCACTTCTTGATTCTGATTTATCTCTTGATTCTGATTTAAATTTGCCCATTGCTCAAAGGAAAGGAGTCAGGTCGTGTACAAAACATTCCATCTCTAACTTTGTCTCTTATGATTCCTTGTCTCTTTCCTCTATGTCTATTCCACAGGATTGGAGAGAAGCTATCAAGGATCCAAAGTGGAGAGAAGCTATGGTTGAAGAAATGAAAGCCCTCTCTAAAAATGAAACCTGGGAACTAGTTGCATCTTCAGACAAAAAGTTAGTTGGTTGTAAGTGGGTGTTCACAATAAAACACAAAGCTGATGGTTCAATTGAAAGATTTAAAGCTAGATTAGTGGCAAAGGGATTCACTCAGACTTATGGAGTTGACTATCAGGAGACATTTGCACTAGTTGCTAAAATGAATACCATTAAAATCTTGCTATCTTGTGCAGCTAACTTGGATTGGGATTTGCTGCAATTTGATGTGAAGAATGCATTTCTTCATGGGGACCTGGAAGAAGAGGTTTATATGGAGATTCCTCCTAGTTTTGATGATGAGAGAACACAAAGAAAGGTGTGCAGACTGAAGAAAGCCTTGTATGGGTTGAAACAATCTCCGAGAGCTTGGTTTGACAGATTCAGCAAAGCTATGATATCCTTTGGTTATCAGCAAAGTAATGCTGATCATACCCTCTTTATGAGGCACTCCAAGGGTAAGATCACTCTTCTCATTGTTTATGTTGATGACATAGTGATGACAGAGGATGATAAAGAAGAAATGGTTCGACTGAAGAAGCTCTTAACTCAGGAGTTTGAAATCAAGGATCTTGGAAAGCTACAATATTTCTTGGGAATAGAAGTTGCCAGATCAACCAAAGGGATCTTCATTTCTCAAAGAAAATATGTTCTGGATCTTTTGGATGAAACTGGTATGTTGGGATGCAAACCAGCATAAGTTACAAACAGGGACTGAAGGTGCAGTTGATAAGGGCATATATCAAAGATTGGTTGGTAGACTTATCTATCTATCCCACACTAGACCAGATATTGCTTATGCAGTTAGCTTGGTGAGTCAGTTCATGCATGATCCAAGAGAATCTCATCAACAGGATATTTTTCGCATTTTGAGGTATTTAAAATCAGTTCCAGGAAGAGGTATTATTTTTTCAAAAAATGGTCATCTAAGAGTTGAAGCTTTCACAGATGCAGATTGGGCTGGATCTTTAGATGATAGAAGATCAACCTCTGGTTATTGTACATTTGTGGGAGGTAACTTAGTCACTTGGAGAAGCAAGAAACAGAGTGTAGTTGCAAGATCAAGTGCAGAAGCAGAATATAGAGCTATGGCTCAAGGTGTTTGTGAGTTGTTATGGTTGCAGAAGTTAGTAGCAGAGTTGAATTTGGCTAAAAGGGACCGACTATTTTTGTATTGTGACAACAAAGCTGCAATCAGTATTGCTCATAATCCAGTTCAACATGACAGGACAAAACATATTGAAATTGATCGACACTTCATCAAAGAAAAATTATCTGATGGTGTTTTAAGCTTATTTCATGTAACGTCGGACAGACAATTAGCTGATGTTTTTACAAAAGGATTCAGTAGTCGAGCTTTCCATGCCATAGTTTGCAAATTGGGCATGTGTAATATCTTTGCACCAACTTGAGGGGGAGTGTTGGTTAATGTATTTTGTTAGGTTGTAATTAAGGGTAGAATAGTATTTTTTCTTTTACTACTTGTATACCTATAAATATACCTTGTATCATTATTTTAGTGTAATTCGAGATAATAGAAAATCTTGAGTTCTCAAAATCTTCATGGTGAAATAGAACTGGTTAAAGTGTAAGAATGCAATAAACAACATAAATTGATTTTTCAAAACCTTTTTCAAAAATAAAATTAACTAGCAAAATTTAAGACAAACGCAAAAACCTTTTAGAATAGAATTTTTCCTAGTATAACATATCTGTTAAAAAATAGTTTAAGAAACAGAACAGAGAAAAGGGGAGAGAGAATAGATCAACACCAAAATTTATTTTGGTTTGGCCTCTATACTTGCATCCACTTCCTAAGATACCATATTGAGATTTTTTTTCTCCATTGGTAACTATTTTAATGGGCAAAAGTTGAAGCAAATATACAATTCTAGTATATTCTATCCACAATATTTTTTCAAAAAAAAGATGTAAAAACTTACTAGAATTTCGAAGGTTCTAGCCAACCTTTCTCACAATCTTTTTCAAAGATTCCTCACAAAAGGATTACAATGAAAAGCTATAATTTAGTTGAAGAGGATGATAACGAGTGAAGTATAAGATGTGGAAATATGCTTGAAAAATATGTAAGCTTTGTATCTCAAGAGATAAAATAATTTTCCAACTTCTCCGAACTATTTGGACTCAAAAAAATCTTGTATTTATAGCAAAAAATATGTTATAGCCGTTAGAGAACAGAAAGGAGCTATTAGAAACGAGACAGACTGATAAAAATAGAAACTAGCCGTTATTTTGTCTTTTTGTGAAAATAGAACTGGCACTTCTGGCAAACTTCTCTAATACACTAGAAGACTTAACTATTCTGAAGGACTAAAAGAGTTAACTTGTTTGATGGACTAGAACAGTAATGTTTTCTAACGAACTTCTCTAGTTAACTAGAACAGAAAAACATTTATGGTAAACTTTTCTAACAACTTTTCAAAGAGAAATTTTTTTTACTCAATCAAATCAACGCGAGTTTTAATGTATGTAAATCATTTTTTATGCACCAAAAGAGTTTTATGATGCATGAACATGAATTAGAAACTACTCGAAAGATTGTACATAAATAGTACCCTAATTTATTGAAGCTTCCATAAAATGGAAAATCTTGAAGTCCTTCATGCATAAGACTTAAAATCTTTAGATTAGTCTTGCACACTTAGTAGAGATAATCTGAAATATAAATAAATTAAATAGAGTTTTTACAAAGTTTATTCAAGATTTGGTTATCATCAAAACTAAGATGTAGCCTTGAGCCAACAATCTCCCCTTTTTAATGATAACAAAATCTTAATAAATTTAGCTAAAAGTCTATCTAGGTTAGTATACGTATGCTCCCCCTTACTATATGCCTAAGGGATGTATATAAGTATAATCCCTATAAAAAATTATCCACAAGTATAGCATTGTATCAAAAAAGAATTAAAATAGAATTGATCTAAGGCAATTCTGCTAACTATTAGACCAATATCATTTCCTATCAATTAGTATGATTAGTATTGATCTAGTAACTTGTAATGCTGCAATTTAAATTAAATCAATAACTGTATAAGATCAATAACAATTCTGCTAACTTAAACAAGCAGCAATCTATAAATATATTTTGACTTTTCAACCAAGAGTTAAAAACAGTCAAACACGCAAGATATTCATTGACAAGTAATCAGACATAATTAAATAATTTCATAACACACACTAGAACACAAATATAACTTATCTAGTTTAAAATAGAATAGAACATGCAACCTTTCTAGTGAACATTAGAACATATTAGAAATATTATTAGAAAAGCACAATTATTCTAGTTAATCAGAATGAATTGTTACCTCACTAGACGACTTATTCATCAATAGTTTTCACACCTAATTTCCTTCTAATTTGATAGAATTTATCTTCCTTTAGAGGTTTTGTGAAGATATCAGCTAGTTATTGTTCTGTTGGAACAAATTTCATCACAATATCACCACGTTTAACATGATCTTTGATGAAGTGGTATCTGATTTCTATATGTTTGGTTCTAGAATGCAAAATAAGATTTTTGGTCAAATTAATTGCACTTATGTTGTAAAAAAAAATTGAAACTTGATCAAACTCAATTTCATAATCCTTTAGCTACTGTCTTATCCACAGAATTTGTGCAACACTTCCTACAGCTACAATATATTTTGCTTTTGCTATAGATAGAGCCACTGAGTTTTATTTTCTATTGAACCAAGTAATTAAAGAATGTTCAGGAAAATGACAGGCACCATAAGTGTTTTTTCTGTCAATTTTGCACCCAACATAGTCTACATCAGAATAGCTTATGAGATCAAAAGAATTTCTTTTTGAATACCATAGCCCCAATTCTGGAGTTCCCACTAAAAATCTTAATGTTCTCTTTATAGTAGACATATGTGACTCTTTTGGAGCATATTGGAACCTTGCACATAGACACACTAAAATGTATATCTATTCTTTTAGCTGTCAAGTATGGCAAAGACCCGATCATGCCTCTATAAATCTTTTCATCTACATTATTGCCTTTTTCATCTTTTTCCAGCTTGATTGGGGTGTACCTACTAATTTTGCATATGTCATCTTAAATTTCTTGATCAGCTCCTTTATATATTTAGTTTGATTAATGAAAATTCCACTTCTACACTGCTTAATTTGTAGACCCAAGAAGAATGTGAGTTCACCCATCAAACTCATTTCAAATTTCTTCTTCATAATAGATTCAAACTCATTGCAAATAAAAATGTTAGTTGAACCAAAAATAATGTCATCAACATAAATTTGCACAATTAAAATACAAGATGAATGATGTTTTGTAAACAGAGTATTATCAACTTTTCCTCTATTAAAATCAGGAGCAAGAAGAAAATAACTCAATCTTTCATAGCAAGCTCTTAGAGCTTGTTTTAAGCCATAGAAAGCTTTTTTGAGTTTATAAACATAATTTGGAAGATCTTGACTTTCAAAATCAAAAGGTTGTACTACATAAACTTTCTTGTTTAAAATTCCATTTAGAAAAGCATTTTTTACATCCATTTGAAAAAGCTTAAAATTTCTAAAACATGTGTATGCACATAAAATTCTAATTGCTTCAAATCTAGGTACTAGTGTAAAGATTTCATCAAAGTCAATACCTTCCTCTTGATTGTAGCCTCGAGCAACTAATCTTGCTTTGTTCCTTACCACTTGCTCATCAACTTTGTTTCCAAATACCCATTTAATACCAATAATAGAATAGTTTAAAATCTAGGAACTAGATTCCAAACTTTATTTCTCTCAAATTAATTCAATTCTTTTTGCATAGAAAGAATCCAATTTTCATCATTTTGAGCATCCATAAAATTTTTGGGTTCTAATTGAGAAACAAAAGCTACATTACTAAAGTATTCTCGCATTGCTCTTCTAATCATCATTCATTCTGATGGTTCTATCAATAAATTGTCCTTTGGATGATCTTTTTGAAATTTATAGTCCCTTGGCAGTTTTGCTGATTATTTTGCAACTTGTTGTTCTGTCAGATTTTCAGTAAACTATTATGTTTAGTTGTTTGGAGATTGATCTACCTGCCTTTTTGCTGGCTGATTTGCTTCTAGTTGACTAAACGAGTTTCTAGATCTATCATCCTTATCTGCTTGCTGATCTGGTGACTTTTCTAAAGGATTATTTTCTTCATTCTTTTTGCTTAATTCATTTCTCTCTATATCTCTATCACCATCAAAATAGCTCCGTTCTCTAGAATTTATGTTAGTAGAATCAAATTTAATATTTATAGATTCTTTTACGACTAAAGTTCTTCTATTAAAAACTCTATAAGCTTTACTATTTAATGAATAACCAAGAAAAATACCTTCATTAGACTTTGCATCAAATTTACCTAAATTATTTTTATCATTAAAAATGAAATACTTATAGCCAAAAGGTTAAAAGTAGCTAATGTTTGGTTTTCTTGTCCTTCCAGAGCTCATACGAAGTCTTGTTTAGAACTGATCTGACCAGTGTTCTGTTAAAGATAAAACATGCAATATTTGCTGCTTTTGCCCAAAAATACTTTGGAAGATTATTTTCATTGATAATTGTTCTGGCCATCTCCTGAAGTGTTATGTTCTTCCTTTCTACTACACTGTTCTATTGAGGTATTCTAGGAGCTGAATAAGTATGATGAATTCCAGAACTGCTGCAATATTCCTCAAAATACGTATTTTCTAATTTTCCTCTATGATCACTCCTTATATTTGTGATCATATACCCTTTCTCATTTTGTATTTTCTTGCTCAATTTTTCAAATTCCCTTAAATGCTTCATTTTTATGAGCAAGAAATAAAGTCCAAGTAAATCTTATATAATCATCCACTATTACAAATGCATAAGCTTTTCCACCAATGCTTGTAGGATTTATAGGTCCACACAAATTTAAGTGTAAAAGTTCCAATGCTTTCTTGGATGAGATTTCACCTTTCAATTTATGGCAAATTTTGGTCATTCTCCAAGTTGACAAGCCTTACAAATATAATCTCTTTTGAGATTCATTTTTGGCAATCCTTTAACAAGATTTTTTATAGGAAGCTTCTCTATTGTATTAATGCTTGCATATCCAAACTTCTTATGCCAAAGTATGCTTAAATTTTCTTGTATTATTAAACATTTCAAATAACTTTTTTGTAGCTCTTGTATATTGACTTGATAAATATTTTTGATTTTTGTCCAGTCAGAATTGTCTGTTCTATTCCGACTTGTTCTACTCTGTAGTGATCTTTTTCAAAAATCACTCTTCTGTTTCTATCACAAATTTGGCTAATGTTCAGCAAGTTGAACTCAATTCATCAACAAGTGAAACATCTTCTATTTTTGGATCTGAACCAATTATCCCGATTCAATTATTTTTCATTTTTTGTTATCGCCAAAACTAACTTTTCACCATCTCTAATAGCTAATTTGAAAACCTGATTTGTTCCCTATCATATGCTTAGAGCATTCACTGTCCAAATACAATTTATCTAATCTGGAGCTCCTAAGGTAAATCTCAACTAGTTCTTCTTCGTTGTTTATTTGACCTTTGGTCTATTTAGCAAAATATTAATTTTTCTGGTCTATTTCAGAAGAAGCACTCTGTCTTCATGATCAAAAATTACCATCAGTTCTGCTTCTTCTGAATCTCCTTTTGATTCATTAGCACTGATGCTACAATCTTCATTATTACTCCATGTTGCTTTCATTGCTTTTTTCTTATATTTTTTCTCCTTTTTTCTTTAGAATTGGACAATTTGATTTAATATGCCAAGGCTTTTTGCATTTGTAACACAATATATCTCTAGAATATTTGGAGGGCCTCTCCATTTTCTATTGTGTGTATTTTTACTACTATTGCTTGTTGAAATTTTACCTTTTTTTGCACAACTTTTTGAATTTCTTTGCAATGAGTGCTATTTCATCATCTTCAATTGAGTAGTCACTTCCATATTTAGCTTTGAGAGAGCAAGTGCCTTTAATTTTCTCTATTTTCTTTCTCAACATCTTATGACTTAATATATAGCTCATGAGAAATATGAGAACCACAAACAATATCGAAATTAAGATATTCAAGATCTTTATTTAACAAATTGAAGCTTTAGCTTTTCGCCTAGCAGTGAGACCTCTAACCAATTTAGCCATTTTAATCTCATTAATTAATTTAATATACCTGTCAATTACCTCTAAAACTGTCTCTTCTAGTTTCATCTTGAAGGCTTCATAGTCCACCACGAGCACATGCAATCTGGATCCTTTCACTTGATGGATTCCTTTGCATGTTGCTGCCAGTTTATCCCCATATTTCTTTCACTGTTTCACAACTAGAAACTCTATTGAATTCAAATGCTCATAGCCTTTGAATTCAATTGCATGCTTTTCTTCTCTTCATTTGTGAGTTCCTTTCTGATTTTTAGAACTCTAACATTTGAATTTCCAATTTGAACAATCGTCTCTGTTTGTGGTTGATATTCATCGTCTATAATGTCCCAACAGTCTATGTCTTGAGACTATATGAAATGCCTCATAACAACTTTTCAGAATGGATAATTATCACCACTGAACATAGGTGGTCTATGAATAGAGTGGCCTTCTTGAATAGAGTAGCTATGGGAGGATTTCCTGAACTTGAAGCCATGTTGCTGATCACTCAAGGCTATTGATCCCAAAGACACACAAGCGTGCGTACCGCGGGGGGGGGGGGGGGGAGTTCGGTGTCACATAATTTTTTAAGCAAGTTTTGATAGAGAAGAAGTGAAGTGTATTATGGTAAAATAGAACTGGTTAAGGTGTAAAATGAATATGCAGAATGTATAAAAAATAGAAATTGATTTTTCAAAAAATTTTTCAAAATAAAATTAACTTGCAAAATTTAAGACAGACGCAAAAAGCTTTTAAAATAGAATTTTTCTTAGCAAAACATATTTGTTAAAAAATAGTTTAAGAAATAAAATAGAGAAGAGGGGAGATAGAATAGATCAACACCAAGATTTATCATGGTTCGATCTCTATGCTACACCCACTCCCAAGACACCGCCTTGAGATTTTCTCTCCATTAGTAACTCTTTAATGGCCAAGAGTTGAAGTCAACATACAACCCTAGTATATTCTTCCCATACTTCCAAGAAAAAGACATAAAAACTTAATAAAATTCCTAAGGTTCTAACCAACCCTTCTCACAATCTTTTTCAAAGATTCCTCACAAAATAATTACAACAAAAAGCTATAATCTAGTGAGAATTATCATAATGAGTGAAGTGCAACGTGTGAAAATATGCTTGAAAAATATGTAAGATTTATATCTCAAGAGATAAATAATTTAACAACTTCTCTAAACTCTTTAGACTAAAAAACATCTTGTATTTATAGCCAAAAATATGTTATAGCCGTTAGAGAACAGAAATGAGACAAACTAGTAAAAATAGAAACTAGCTGTTATTTTGGCTTTTTGTGAAAATAAAACTACAATTCTGGCGAACTTCTCTAATGCACTAGAAGACTTAACTATTATGAAGGACTAGAAGAGTTAACTTGTCTGATGGACTACAAAATGTAACCTTTCTGATCTACCAAAGCATAAACGTTTTCTAATGAACTTCTCTAATGAACTAGAACAGAAAATATTTTTTGAAATATTTTCTAGTAAACTTTTCTAATAGTTTTTCAAATAGAATTTTTTAACTCAATCAAATCAACACGAGTTTTAATGTATGTAAATCATTTTTTATGTACCAAAAGAGTTTTATGATGCATGAACATAAATTAGAAACTCTTCAAAAGATTGTACATAAATAATACCTTAATTTCTTAAAGTTTCCATAGAATAGAAAATCTTGAAGTCCTTTCTTGCATGAGGTTTAAAATCTTTAGATTAGTCTAGCAAACTTAGTGGAGATAATCTAAAACGTAAACAAATTAAATAAAAGTATTACAAAATTTATTCAAGGTTTGATTATTATCAAAACTGATATGTAGCCTTGAGCCAACAGATTTGAAATTAAAATGTTAAAAGGTTGGGGACCTATTTAGTTATTTTTTTTAATTTGAAAGCTAAAATGAAAATAAATTTTAAGTTAGAGAGATTTTTGCAATTAACCCTAAAAACATAAGTTGGGAACACTTACATGGTAATAATTTTTATTTGATATTTATTTGATTCAAAATTTATGAAAATTGCAGCTTTTTACTTTTATTATATTTAAAATTTGAATATCTATTTATTAGATAATAGATAACAGAACATGTATGGATATTAATTTGGTTTGTGACTAATTAATACATGTAATAGAGTCATAATTAAAATAGATTTGAAATAATTATGGGCATAGTAATGAGATTTTGAGTATTATTTTTAAGGACAAATAAATTAATCTTAATATAGTGAAATATTTTAAATTCGAATTTTTATCCCTTTTTTCTTTCTACTATTTTTTAATAGACGTAAAAGGAGATAAAAAGAAGAGTAAAACAAATTTAATTAGCATAACTCCCCTTTTTATAAAAAATTAAAAAAAAACTGTGCAATTTTTTTTTAATTTTCTAATCAACATATTGAAAAATTTTAATGGGTGAAAAAACAAGGATTATGTAGTGGTTTTTTTATGTCCTTATCAAGAGTACGAGAGATTTCGAATTCAATTTATTCTAATGAATATTTATAGTTGTAATGGATTATATCTTTGTGAGTATATTCAATAGGTCAATACTAATTCAGTGAGTGTGTACAATAGTATACATACTCATCATTAGATCAAAATTTAAATTTTTTTCATTATTCATTCAATTAGCTATATGTGGTGTGAATTCGATGTAAATGCGTGAAGCATTTCCAAAATAGAACCCCGGTCGCCCAATCTCACTTACAAAATTTTTTTACCATCTGGCATTTAATTTATAATTATTTATTTAAAATTCGGATATTTTAAAAAAATTTACTATTGGAAATTTTAACCATTTTCTGAGAGTTTATGTAACTTCAATTAGTTCGTTACTTGTGTTTCGGTTAGATTATCTACAGCATTGGTATTTTCAGTAGCATATTCGAACCAATTAAGTAATTACAAGGATATTATTTTTAATATTTTAGAAGTAAATTAAGTTCAAAACATATTTAAAAGGAAAATATATGTAATTTTTTAATACTTTAGCAAAGAAATTTACTATTAATATATTGAAATAGTTTAAAAATAGATAAAGATAACCGTGTTGATACCCAAATATATACTAACTTATTGTTATGGGAAATTGGGAACACTAACATATATATACACACACACTCAAGGGAACCCTAATAATTAACCAATAATGGTCGGTCAGTTTTATGTCCAGCAGCGCACACAATACAATGAAAGAAAGTTTTTGATCACAGAAACTTGTGCATAGTAAAAATTGAAAAACCCTAAACCCAATGTACATGTCACATGCATGCACGTTCCCATCCTTGCTGCATAATTACTCAATACCATATAACCAGGCGTGGAAGAATGTTGATACACCTTTGTCCACATGTACAGCCTATTTCTTGCACTCGGTTACTTGCTACTAAACATCTTCACACAAATTACTTTAATGGCATTTATTCATTATCAAATTTATCCAGCCTGGCATAATCGGCAATTCCACGTGGCCGAAGCCTATAGCAGTAGTCTATATAAGGAGCAATTCTCCATTCATGTTCTCATTATTAATTATATGCAAGCTTTGTGCATTGAAAGGGCTAAAATACATACATATAGCGGGAGAGAAAATGAGGATATCAGCTAAGTTTGTGTTTTCCTCACTAGGGGTTCTAACGATGCTGAGCTTGTGTATAGAAAATGCAGAAGCTGCGGTCGGGGTGCAGTCCCCGGCGAAGCTGCTGTGGCAATATTATCGGAGAAACACTACATGCCGCGACGCGGAGGTGTACATTAGGCATCAAGTAGAGTTGCACTGGAAACACGATAAAAGCATTACTGCCAAGCTCCTCCGGTTGCTCTACTCAGATTGCTTTGTAACTGTATGTGCTTCTCAATTTCAATCTTTATTATTATTAGCTTCCTTTTCAATTTACATCTATACTGACTGACCAACGTATATCTATCTAAACCTGATCAAAAAGATGAAAATTCATTTTTCTTTCAACGTAATACTCTTAATTTATATATTAATTGCATTGACTGGTCAGTTGATGTACTCCCTTCATTCCATATTAATTTTATTCCAAATAATTTTTGTTTTAGAAAAATAAGGTAATTTTACACTTTATTCAAGTATTACCCCTATTTTAATGAAGGTAGAAATAAAGCAATTAATAAAGTCCATTTATTTTAAAGGGCAAATTAGTAAAGTGTTAAGAGTAATTAATGATCATTTTAATTTTAGTGAAATATTCAAAATGAATGCTTAATATGGAATGGGGTGAGTAAATTCTTAGCTGTTTCTGAAAATAATAATTAGTGATGAGTTGAAAGTTAGTTGTGCAGTTCATAGTGTGCTTGAGTGTTTTTAAAGAATTATATCCATGATTTGCGTTTGTAGCAAGTGGATTTATTTTTCTCCCATAACCTCCCACTTCTTAATATACCTATAATATACATTTCTCAGAAGTTTTAGGAGAAATCTTGCTAGAACTATAATCTTGGACACAAAATTCAGGGTGTGACGCATCGATTCTTCTGGATGGACGAATTCAGAAAAGACTGCACCGCAAAACTGGGGTTTGGGAGCATTTGTTCTGATTGACAAGATCAAAGTAGTTGTTGAACAACGCTGCCCTGGAGTTGTCTCATGCGCTGACATTCTCAACCTTGCAACCAGAGATGCTGTCCATTTGGTAACGAAAAAAAAAAAACATCCTTCACATCCTACTTTAATACTTTTACCGCTACTGTAAATATTGTTTTCCGCTCTCATAGCACATATGTAATGTTGTATATTCCAACAAGTACTTTGAAAAGCTAAAAACAAAGTATTACATGAAGATTAAGATTAATGATTCGAATGCATCTATGAATCAACAGGCAGGTGCACCATCCTATCCTGTATTAACAGGAAGAAGGGATGGGATGACATCAACCGCTGCAACGGTAGACCTCCCATCACCATCCATCTCATTGGATGATGGACTTGCATATTTCAAATCTAAAGGCTTAGATTTACTAGATTTCGTAACCCTCTTAGGTATGAATCTTATCACAAACACGATCCTATTTGTTTCTGTTCAAATTATAATGTGTGCGTTCGTGTATCAGGGCACACTCAATGGGAAAAACTCACTGTCGGATTCATAGTGGACCGGCTATACAATTTCAACAATACTGGAAAACCAGACCCAGACATGGACCCAACATTTGCAGCTGAGATGAGAAAGCAATGTCACCAAGAACTAAAAAAGGGCCAAACTGATCCTCTAGTATTCCTAAACCCAGACTCTGGCTCTAGCTATAAGTTCACTGAGTCCTTCTATAAGAGGGTTCTGTCCTACAAGTCTGTTCTGGGAATTGATCAGCAGCTGATACATAGTAATGACACACTAGATATCGCACAAGAATTCGCTTATGGTTTGAAGACTTCAGGAGGTCATTCCTCTTATCAATGAATCGGATGGGAAACATCAATGTTCTAACAGGGAATGCAGGGGAGATACGAAAGAATTGCCGGGTCACAAATAAGAAATATTAGAATGAAGCCTAAGATATCTTAATAAGGGTACATTTGTCCGCAAAAAAACACTGGCAACATGGTCAATTATACAAATATTATTTGATAATAACAGCATTGAATATCTGTTTTCCCATCTGCAAATAAAAATTACAGGACCTTTGGCATTTGAATCGCTATATCCATTGATCAGTATTTCTCTGACAAGTTTTCTTTTCAATTTAGTATATAAGCAAGGATCAAAATTTTCAATACATATTTTGTTTTCTAAATTTTGGTATAATAAATTCTATCAAGGGGAAAATACAATATGTATTTACCTAACCTGTCATTAGTGTCCATAGAAGCTAAACTATCAGGAACCAACCAGATTCATCCAAAGAACTTGATGTCACATTTGGATCCTTCCACCGGCTTCAAACACAGAGAAAAGGGAAGAAAATGCTGAAATAGGAAGAAAGAAAATAAAGCAATCATTGATATGATATCATTTAATTAAATTGACCCTAAATACAATTCTCCAATGCAGTTTAGCTGGAACTAAAAATGCCAATGAACCCAAAAGCGCATTAATGAATTCAGTTTTGTAGATGCCAAATTCTATTCATGTCAACAGTTACATGGTGGTTAGGAAGCATAAACAACCATAGCTGATGATGAAACTAAGCTAACTAAGAGAAGGTTGCGAAGGTTACTTCGCTATCCAGCATTTTCAATCTCTCTGTGGCAATATTTAGTTAAATTATAGAATGGTAATGTTTACCCATTTACCATTGTACTGGAATCAGCAGGGTAAAATGCACAATTGATCACTCAACCTTGACAGTTAAATCCTTGACCACTACAGTTCAATTTACTCTGGCCATATCCATAACACTCATCCAAGGGAGATGTTAACAGAATGAAATAATGTTACGTATCAAAGTTCATAAAATTTTGGTGCTTGATCATGAAGACTACATATAAAAATTCATAGTTCACCAATGAATTTTGAAAAATTCAAAGCCAGGAGACATCCCTAAAGTTCAGGGGTGCATAATATCAGCAATCAAAAGCAAATAGGTCCACAGATTAGATAAGAGAACCATGACTGAAACAAAAAAGTAAAATGTCACTCAGGTCAATCAAAAAGTAGGCCAATATAAGGGTAGATTGTAAACTTTGTCGGTCCCTCTAAAGCACAAAATTAGAGACATTAAAATTGAAAATCAAGATACAGAAATAAACAAGTTTCCCTGAAGTTCTCTAACAATGTAAATATCCATAGTGAAATGTATACATGCCCTTTACAAAATTTTTAACTAATCAAGATATTTGGTTAATCCTAAATATACAAAGCTTCTACGGAATATATCGGTAGACAATGAAGAAAAGAACACTGAAGTAAGGCCCAACAGACACATCCATTTCTCTTCTTCCAAAAAATAAAAAATAAAGAAAAAAATCCAGATCATACATTTTAAAATTTGATATTTCAATCTATTTAACCAAAATAGCATAGAAATTTTTAGCTGAAACTGGATCTCTTTTTGACCTATTCTCAGCCAAAAAAGGACAAAGTGTTTGATTTCAAATGATAAGGAACTCAACCACATATTTGCCCAATCCTTAGGGTCTTTAATTGTGAATAGGAGAAAATATATGTAAAATTCATATCCCATCTATCATGCAGCAAAAATACAAATTACAGCAACTTACCGTAATTTTTCTTGTTTTGACAAAAAAAAAAAAGAAGGCATCAGTTATTTACAAAAGCAAAAGCACAAAAAAAAAAATAATAATAATAAATAAATAAATAAAATAAAATAAAATAATCACATGCTGCAGAGAATTATGGGCCAACTAGTATTTCCAGAATAACCACAACAATGAACCCTAAGGTCCTAGCCAGAAGTGAAAGTTCAGCACAAAATCAAGAGTAATAACATGTATGCAAATCACATATTCCAACCCTTAGATTGTATGTTCACAGATAAACAATAATTTCCTAATATGTAGATAGGTTTGAATGGAGGCTATGTGCCACAAAGCCTTCATTTAAGCAAATCATAAATAAAAAAAATAACAACAGTGAATCGTCTTTTCAACATTTTGATCCATAATGACTTTGTTAAGCTTGTGTATGGGATGGCTCTCAAAAAGCCAAATAAGATCTTATATTTGTATGAAACCTATCAGAAAGCCAACAGTGAATCTTCTTTTCAACATTCTAATATGACGTATGCTGTCAAAACAATTCTTCCATTTTTCCTTCCCTTTCCCTTTCATCTTCAATCAAAACTACAAATTTGAATGTCAAGAGCAGTGGTTCAAGGGGCAGAAAGAGGACCCATGACCAGATGTTTTCACTGGTCATAACTCATAAGCATAAACAATTTGAACAAGATGACCAAGGGACCACAATGACAACATTCTCAATTTAAAAGTAATCTACATTTAATTGTACAAGAATGCAAGTGCATAGAAGGAATTCAGATGCCAGAAAATGGCTGTACAATGACTTCATTAATTTTCTGGAATCAGGCATGTTGTTGCAATAAAAAAATGAAGGAAACCAAAACCATAATGATACAGTAGTTACCTCACTTAAGTTATGAAGGAGATAATGAAAGTACAAAGAACTGAACCAAGTTCTTATATAGCAGCAGCACACAACTCCATTGTAAGAGATCAGAATAAACTTGTTCGTGATACTCAAACTTAGCATCACAGAACTTAGTTGCAGTGCATCTGCCAGTTGAAGTACACAAAAAGCGATACAACCTAGTCACCATTCTGTGTTGGAGGGCTTTTGGTCTTTATCAACTGCTGAAACAAAAATTTAGGTTAATTAAAAGAAGTCATGAAAGAGAACATAGCATCAGCTAGACCATAAATGATACAAAGAAAAGGAATAATGACATTTTCCAAGGAAAAAGAAAAAAGAAAGATTTGTTTTTAGACATACAGATTACTGCACAAATCAATACGATAAGACTCTAACCTTGTAAAAATACTTCTTTCGAAGTTTGATAGCTGTGCGTACACATCTTCTCACATGGATCTTCAGCAGTTTATCATTGAAAATCTGGAATGATTAGACATATGAGTCAATGAAACTCATTTCAGCCTCAATCCTAATCAATTTAAGGTTAGCTTGATACGTTCTTTCCCTCAAAATTTCTCAAACTGGGAAATGCCAGCTAGTAAAAATACAAAAATAATAACAAAAACAGAACAGTCATTAGCTCACTGGCATTGTTGAGAGCTGGCCATATGCTGACATGGGTCAACTTGACTTTTGTCATGAGATCATACATTAAGCACATAGGTACTGCCCAAACAAAGCTTAATCCCGCATAATACTAAATTATATGCTGAAAGAGATAGCCAGAAATTCAACAGGGCCCCATGATTATAATTCACTAGAAAAATTGCTTTGTCAAGAGAAGTAGAGAAAAACCAGTCCTTTTACAATGGGAGACTGAATATCAGCAGCAAGAGTGATGACCTAACTTGTCATGCAATATTTCAAGAGGGAAAACTCTTATTAAAAAGTAAAGAAGTAGACACTTGCTGGAAACTGCATGGTCCAGGTAATTGACAGAAGATGAGGAATAATGATTTACTAAAAAAAAAGGGTCAACTATCCCTCATATTAACTGGATGAAGCAATTAAGAACAATGACATTAGTAATACAACTACCTTTATCATATCATCAATTGAGCGAGTTTCTCTAATGATTTTATGACGGTTCATGATAAGAATTGCTGCCACGCAGAAGACGGGTAATTCATCATCCCCGTTCTTAGTTGATGAGACTACAGTGCTTATCTGCATGCGCTCATTTTTTGACCAAAAATTTCTTGTCAGACCACAAAAGGGATGGGTTGATGCTGACTTAATTGCAGTACTCTCCGACACAGAATGCTCAATGTTTCCATGCTTCATTTGCCCTCTGTCAATTGAACTACCGTTGCCATTTTCCTTGCTTTCTTCTCTCATTTCCCCTCCAGTATCCATTGGAAGGTGTAGCACCAGTGCCTCCAGGCAGTTCTCCTCCAAATCACTGACCAGGGATTCATCAAAATCAGCAGCCCACATCATCTGTATCAAAGATGATATGACAAAAGTCAGTTTCATCACAATCAACCTTAAAACTGCAGATAGTTATGCTCCCATCGCCATTCAATGGAAATTCTCTGTAGGGAGGTTTATGCACTACTTGTCAATGAACTTAAATCATAGCACAAAAGAGTGTCACAAAATGCCACCATTTAAGGTTTTTTTTTACCCCTCTTCAAACCATACTGAATAATGGTCAAACAATGGAAGCATGATCCTAAATGGAAGCACAATTATGAGAATTAATGGCCCCATTGTTAAAAAAAATAAATAAAAAAAATGCCAAAGAATTGTTTTGATTCCACTTTTATTTAAGGTAAAGACCATAGCTCTCTAGAACACAACTACAAGGCATTCACAATATCACAAACAACATAAGCCCACTTCATCCATGCATATAGGCCACACATCAAGAGAAATGAGGTGTCATACATATTTAGCCCCAAAAAAAACAAATGAAAGAAAAATATACATGAGGTTAAGAAAACACGAGCACAAATAAGGTAAAAAATCATTTATGTTTTTAGAACTAAAACAAACAGCTTTGAGAAGATTTCTACAACACTCTTCTTAAGCTACTAAAAGGATATGAACTTAACCATCTACCTGTTGCTGTAAAATTTATTGGATCAAACAAAAGTCAATTGGTCAGAGAACCATCCTATCAAAGCAGAAGCTACGGGTTCAAGCCCCATCAGTCCTAATGGATCCAAATCCAATAATAAAAATAAAAAATACATCAATTCATATAAAGTTGTTTCTTTTTATTTTATTTTTTTTTTCAAATTCAAAGAATTGAATAAAGACGGATCCAAATCCAATAATAAAAATAAAAAATACATCAACTCATATAAAGTTGTTTCTTTTTATTTATTTATTTTTTTCAAATTCAAAGAATTGACTTTACTTTAATGCATAGGTTCTTGACTCCGTATTGGATAAGGATGGGAAAAACACCCATTTTTTGAAAAAAAGAGGTTCAAACAAAAGTAAAGAAAAAGTAATATATTACAAAAGGTAATAAGCGTGTGATGATGTAACCAAACCATAAAGTTGCTCTAATTAGTGACAGAAAAGAAATGAATAAAAAACTACAGACCTCCCACATCCGAAGAGCCTCATTAAAAGATAACTCTCGTCGGAAAAGCACCATCAGCATCCGGAAAGCAAAATGGAGGCTTTCAGCACCTATACGTGACAAGTGTGCAAACATTTCCCTATCCATATGTTCCAAGATATGCCACAATGCTTTCAACTGCTTCATCACTCCAGTTGGTCCTTCCATTTGAAAGTTTTGACGCTGGAGAGTAGCAAAATACCAAATGTTAGAGAAGCAAATAAAAAGTCATCTAGCTACAAAAGTAAGATTAGTAATACCATTCTCCTCAGAAGCATCTCAAAGCACCAAAACGCATCAGCATCATCCTCAAAGAGAACCACAAAAGGAGATAGCAAATCACTCATACCTAAAATGAAACCAAAAATATTTAAGTTTACGATCAACAGTGACACCAAAATTCAATTGTTCATATATATATATGTACACACACACACTAAGCTGTTAAAGCAATTTGTAGAATTTCAACCATATGATTATGAGAGTTTAAGCAAAAATCGAGAAAATATATGCAACCTTGACAGTAACCTGTGGCAGGATCAACCCATGCATAGACAGCTAGAATATCGGACATCCTAGCCAAATTTCTTTTATCCTCATAGAATTCAAGATGACAATCTGTCCGAACCACATCAACAACTGAAAAAAAAAAGTTTTGGCTGCTCAGAACAATAGTACGAAATAAATCAATGATAAATGCTTTCTGCATACATGATAACAATGAACAAAAGATTTATAATCAAGTTACCTATCCGATGCAATGTCCAAAGCCATTCAGATACTTTGTCTTCACCAGTGGCCCCTTGCTGAGATGCAGCATTTGATAAAGTTGCTTCTGGGGCATCTGATATTCTCAATCTGTTCACTATTTCTTCTTCATAATTCTGATTATTAGACTGTAGCACAGGTTCATTGTCATCATAATGATCTGCTTCAATTTCAGAGTTGCTGTGATGTGAAACATTGTTGGATGGTGAGCCTTTGGACTCAATAATTAAATCTATATTGTTATCAATTTGAAAACTGTGCATTCTATCATCCTCAGATCTCAACTTTTGCTGCATTGGAGATTCAACATCATGCAAAGAACATTCTGCATCTTCACCTCCTCGATCAAATAAATCCGTGACAGGTAAAGCAGGAAAATAAAAAATGCTCTCTGCTAAATAATTTGATGCATGAGCTTCACCCCCTCTTTCAAGGGAACAACTATTATGTGTACCAGAAGTAAGTAAGAAACAAGACGAGTCATATGCCCCACTGTCTGTGCTTTCCCTGACACTGACACCAGAATCGCTAGAGCTTTCCCTTTCACAAACATATGATGTTTCTGTACAATTATTATTCCAATCATTGTAATTCTCTAATTTGTTAGTAGCATCAATAGAAGCTTGCCTACTTTTGACTTTAGCTTCCACTCTCCTTTCATCTTTGGATGATGTTCTCATATCCATAACTTTGGACCCCACAACATATGCAAGTGCACCAGTTCCAACACTTGAATGCATCATTTGGCATTGCTGGACCAGGTTGTTGTAACGCTCTCTGCATGGAAGATTTCATAAGCTTTTCCATAATCTCGTATGCAAAGAATTTTACATCATTATGGAAACCAAGACAAGTTCATTGATTCAAATCCTTCATACAACTTCCTTAAGCCAAAAAAAGGGTACTTGTTTGATATCAATTATCATATAAAAGTAGTATCTGATAATCATAAAAGGGCATGCAACAGAATCACTAGTTTTCTTTTGAAGCTTCTGAATATATCAAGCACAAATGTTGCACAGCATGCAAAAGGAGAATTGCAAAAAAAAAAAAAAAAAAGGTTAAAGCATCATAAAGATTCTAGTTGAATGAAACTAAATCTTTTAAGCTGATAGGGAAAATTCAGCTCTTTGATTTTCTTTAAAAAAAAAAACAAAGAAAAGAAAAGAAAAACGGAAAACTTAGTACCACACAGTGAGGGTTGTAGGCAAGGCTTCCCTCTGCCACTTTCCTGTGGGCCAAATAGCAGCTTTGTAACATGCCAAAATAAGTTTGATGTGGGGAAAGAGAAAGACTGAAGAAAGAAAACGACGAAAACAAGAGGAAAGAAAGAAAGAAAAATGTAATTTGATGTAACTCAATTTAGCCAAACCCCTAAACCATACTTGGCAAAGACAGGTTTGTTTTACTTTAATATCTTATCAAAAAAGAACCCCTAAGTATTCTTTTCTTTCCTTCTTTTAACAAAAATTGAAAAAATAAATTAAAAAAAAAAAGAACACATGGAGCTTCAGGGAACTCACTGCTTACATAGTACATGACAAAACAAATAAAAAAAAAAAAAAGAGAGAGAGAGAGGCAAGAAGAGGAAGAAGAAAGAAAGAATGAAATGATATGAACTTATTAGATAGTTCATTCTTGCAAATACTTACAATTAGGCTGTAAATGAGTGTCAGAATTGGGCAATCAAGTAAAAACTAATGAGCTAAGTTCAAGCTCATTTTTGAAGCTCATCTAACAATCAAACCAAGTGTGATGGGGTATACATAATATATATACAGCATAGAGATCACAGTTTTTTCAGTTTATATGGTAATAATTAAAAAAGAAAGTACTCCTTTTGTCCCATTCAAGTGTTGCTTTTAAGTTTTTTCACAAGAATTAAGGAAATAATTAGATAATAACAATTTTATCAAAAAGTAATTATAATTGGCCAAATTACTCTTTCGTCAATTCTCTTAATAATTAAGACAGAGAAAGGTAATAAGAGAAGCAATGGATATACCAAGAGAGAGACAAAATAATTTATAACTTAGAATTACTGAAAAAAGTTCCCTCAGTTTGAACCTTTTTTGGCTCATGACAAATTAACATGATGGTTCCTGGCTCACAATGGCTGTCTACTAAATCAGCCAAGCTCAAACCTAATAGATCAATCTGAGCTAACCAAAATTCAGCTTCATTACAACTATAATTAAAATCCTGCACATCCATATATCGCAATAAAAAGCATAAGCAGAGGAGATTTAACTAGATTCAGAATAATGAATATAATGGAGAGAATTTAAACATCTACTCCCTATGTCTCTAAATAATAATCCAACTTTTTCCAAATAGTTTAAGATAGTTGGATTTTATTATTATAAGACATAATTTTACCAATAAAAAATAAATTATGCCTTTCATTAAATCATGTATGATTATTATTGGAAAAATTGAAATAATGACTAATTTTAGTATAATAATGGCAATGTAAACTGCCATAAATTAATTTGACCCTATGTGAAATATTTAATAAATGGAAAGATATAAATATAGGGTATCAAATATCAAGTTGTTTTAAGTTTTAGTTGAGAAATGATATAAAGAATTGAATGGAAATTTGTTGATTGTTACAAAATTAAATAAGAATATGAAAAGTAATTCACAAGTCCATTGTATGATAGAACTAGCTAGTAGACTATATTTTCGGACAGACTAAAAAAGACAGTGGAACCTATTACTATGGGATGGAGTGAGTACCAATAATATTTTTGCGAGTGAAATAACCTTAACCGAACCGTATTTAATTTACCAAGATAATTCAATTAGTTATTCTTGTGTTGTAAAGCAAAGAAAATATGCACCTAAGGAATTAAAGAAAAAAAAAACTCGAAAAATAGGAGCTCTAACCTTCTGGCTGCCCTCAGCTGCCTCCGATATTCAGCAGTGCTGCCCAGTGCATAACAACCAAGTAGAAATTCCCAAACCTCTGGCCTAATAGCAGGATCCACACCCTACCATTTACAGCAAAATGTCATTAAAGTTATATGTAAGTCAGAGGTACTGAACGGAATCATCTTATAAAAGCAGGGAATAGGTCATTGGAGACCTCGAACAAATATTTCTTCTAATTAATTACTTAAAAAGAAGACTGACTGAATATTTAAATGGGTAATGCAATGCAGAACTTATTAGAAAAAACAAAGCTAGACCTATAATCTTAAGGATATACCTCACATTGAGCATCTTTATGATTCTAGAGAAAAATAAACCATACAATTTTCAATAAACAGCATCACATGAGTGTAGTGTCACTCATAAACCAATGTCTAGCAAGTAGTCTGAACTATGACTACAAACATTCAAAAGTTGGAGATCTAGCATATCAAATTACTCAGAGTTCTAATGCATCTCAACTTGTTTGAAGATGGAAACTTCATAATTCAAGCATTTTGACTATCATTTTAGCACCTTTTACAATGGAGATCTTATGCACAAGAGATGCTATTGAGTATTGACACTGTAAACTTAGACCTATGGGAACACAAAAGTCTTACCTACCTTTTCTTCTCAATCAGCACATGCATTGCCAAAAGAATGATTAAAATAGCACTTGACTATTACTAATTCAGAATATCAGCGACCAGGTGGGCAATTACAATATGAATCGTGTGCAATGGTATCTTTTTTAAACAAGAAGAAAAATCCAGGAATATTCAAGGTAAAAATAAAAAGAAGCTTTATGCACTTCAATCAATTTATTCACATTCCGTTTTTTAAGCTACCAAAAATCTCACTTTACCCTCGGAAGCTTTAATATCTACAAACAAATTGGGGGTGTAAGAATAAAAGAAATAACATGCAATATCTAACATAAACTAGAATGAAGGTTTCTGCAGTCTACTAAAAAAGACAACAAGCTTCTAGTTAATAGTAGGTAGGGCGATATATATATTCCAGAAACAGGCAATATAGAAAGTACCAGAAAAATATTCAAAATTTTAAAGATGCATGAGTTTAAAGCACATGAGAATTGATTACAAATGAGAAATTATTTAAATGCTTTGCTAGTGACTTTAAAAACATAAAAGTTAAGACATATTTGCATGCAGCAAACTCTTAATTTGAATCAAGATCATGATAAGCAATTTTGAAACAGAATGTTAAGCACAACTATAGCTTATTATAGGCACCAGCCCTATTGTAATTCCAGAACTAACAACGCTATGTGGAAGATATAAGGCTTTACCAAGACATATGAATAGGAAAAATTCCATAGAAAGTCACAAACAGTGTGCACATGGCAGCAACTGAGGATGTATGGCAATGTATAAAAAACATACCCCTAAAACAATTAATTTGAGCGCTTTCTGAAAACCAGAAACCTTCCCATCACTATCAAAAGTTGCCTGCCACTTGTCCGGTTTAAGCATTCTGCTTACCTGCACTCATCATAGCATCTCACGTGAGCACTTCAATATAAGGACTCCATATTTATTTCATATGGGTAACTCTACAATAATAAAATTTCTTGCATATCGGAAATTCATAGGATTAAGGAGAAAACTGATCATCATTACAGTTGCACATTAAAAAGAAGTAACATAAAGAAAAGAGTGTCAGTCAAGCTGAAATGTCGCATCATGAATAAAATGAAGCTTCAAACTGTAGAAGCATGTACCAAGATTCCCAATAAATCACCACCCTATCGTCTCTGATCCTGGCATAGACCAAAATTATTTGACTCCAAAAGGTCTTATAAGTGTTATCAATCCTACCACCACAGAAGTCAAGCCATTGCCGTCAATTTCTTGCATAATTTCTGGTCTAACCCTTCTTGCTTATATGTTTCTCAACATCATCTTTCTGCAGTAGCCCAACAATCACTTGCCTTTACCCAAATATCCAACAGTCAATAAGCCTGAATGTGTCTAGGCAAGGTTGGAGAGGAAAGGAATGAAGAACCAGATATAGTTGGCCATGCCATCTCACAGCTGATAAATTTCTCTTATTTCCTTTTACTTGGTTCCCCGAAGTAAAAGGCTCGCGAATACTTACGTTAACACAAAATCCATCCAAGATAAGTAGTGATGTTCACAAAAAGACAATAACGAGAGATTATAGTATCACAAAACAAACATTTAAAGATTGATGTAGATAGGAAAAGAAGAAGATAAAGAATTGTGTTGATTTGAATCAACAATAATAGTAAGGTACATAAACATAAGGAAAAAATTTAGGGGGGAAGAACAGAATAATTGATATTAAAATGGACAATGTGAGACTCTAACAGCTATAACAACCTTTATGGGCGACTGAGAAAGACAAGGCTCGCCAATATCCCGCACTAGGGAACCGACTCTCTGCAACTTCACTGTTCCAGCTTTTCCACAACTCCATTGTTTCTCGTCTTCACCACAAGACATTTACAGCACTCTCTCTCTCACACAGGCCCACACACACACACAGATACACACACACTTCTTCAATCTTTCCTTATTATCATCACCAGATAGAACTCAATTTCAGAAACCAAATAACTGCAAAACCAATAAAATTAAGAAAAAAGAAAAAGGTAAGCTGATCATTGCTTAACAAACATTTGATAGAAAAAACATGAATCAGCAAGAATATATACCATTTCAAAAACCAATAAACCCTAAGAATCTGCAAATGTTGAACTAGTAACGGACGAACAAATTTCTCATCGAGCACAAAGAAATCAATTCAATAATATAGAACTATATTACCACAAAAGCATATGAGCACATCCATTAAGAACGATGAAGTGGATTCGACAATCACACAGTGATCAGATGATTGATCCAAATATATAAAAATGCCAAAAAAAAAAAAAAAAACACACGCAGAAATAGCGAGACATGAAGTACCTGAAAAATAAGAAAAGGATCTTTGAAAATGGAAGATGAAAACGAAGATAGGAAAAGGAGGAGCTTCTCCTCCATAGCCATTAACAACATAAAGGACCGTTTCTTCTTTCTTTGTCTCTCGTCCTTCTCTGCATTTCTTTCTTTTTTAAACTATGAGCGCCTCTTAATCAACAAGCACACTAATTAGGTAAAAAAGGATTTTGATTCTATTTTGTTGGAAATAAAATTAAGAAAAAAAGAGAAATTGAGAGTTGGAATTTAGAAAAATTATTTTTAAAAGGACTAAATTGATAATCTTGCTTAAGTAACGAAAAGGACAAGAGAGACTTAGATGGAAGAATATTAATATAATCATGTGATTTTGAAAGAATTGGCGTTATTATTAGACCTGTCATAATGTCAAATAATAATAATAATAATAATAATAATAATAATAATAATAATAATAATACCAAGAAAAGATTAAGCATATTAATTTTATAGTTATTAAAATCATATCGGACCGGTCAGTTGAATCGCGAACCGTTAGATCATTGGTTTAACTACATAAAATCGATTTGGTAAAAAATCGAATTGGACCGAAAAAATCGAATTGAATCGAAAAATCGGGAAATCGGATAAAACCGAATTTTTGGCTAAAAATTATAATTTTTTGTATTTTTTCACCTCCATATATATATTTCATTATTTATTTATTTGAAAAAATTAGTATTTTAAATTTTAAATATGTCACTTAATAATTTAATATACTTATTATATATTTTGTTTATTGTAATCAAATATATGTGCATGTATATATATATTAAATTTTTATTATTTATTTATTTAAAAAAATTAGTATTTTAAAGTCTAAAGATATCACTTAATAATTTAATATACTTATTATCTATTTGGTTCATTGTAATCATATATATATATATATATATATGAAATTTTCATGATTTATTTCTTTGAAAAATGTAGTATTTTAAATTTTAAAGATGCCACTTAATAATTTAATATACTTATTATCTATTTGGATTTATTGTAATTAAATATAATTATATTCATATATACAAAGTTAATATTTTCTGTATTTGCTTCATTAGTACTCCATCTAAAAAAGAAATTTTTTTCATGATATGATTGTATTTTTATGTTTCTAATATATGATATTTAAAAATATATAATTAATTACTTGTAATAATAAAATTAAAATTATATTTTGTAACTTATTATTAGGATATTTATAACATATATTAATGTTTGATGGATATTTTTTTTTAATTTTTATACAATAGTATTTATAAAATTATAATAATTTATAATATTTTAAAAATAAAAAATTCGGTTGAATCTAGTTGAACCGGTCGAACCAAAAACCTTTAATCTCGCCGATTCTTTATCCGATCCGATCTTAATAACATTGAGTAATTTTGAAATTCTGTTTACCTAATCAGTCTGGTTTTTTTGGAGTGCTGCGCCACTTCCAAGCAACCAACAAAAATACATATTTAAATCTTCAATTTGTTCTTCAGTACCATAAGTTGTTATTATTTTTTTACCTGAACTATTCAAATTTTTTATATTAAATTGACCAAAAAGGATGCTTATAGTATAATTGAAAGATATAATTGTACCTAATGCAAATCTAACAACATCTGTATTTGTTATTTGGCAATGGCAATTGTAAAAAGAAAATATAATAACAGATATGTCAAGAGAAAAGTATAAAAATAAAATGACCTCTAATAAGTAATAAGTTGTAAGAAAAATAAAAAAATAAAAAAATAAATTGTCAAAAAAAAATTGTAAGGAAAAAACACCTCTAATAAGTAATTATTCAATTAATTAAGGCTAAAAAACTATTAAATCAATGGTTAAAATTGAATGTTTTCAAATCAGTCTATGCAGTCAATTAGTCCAATTGGACACAAATGGAATTTTAAAATTTAAGAATTATTGTTAATGGAATTAGATTTAAATTTTAATGGTTAATCAATCGATTAATTAATAGTTAACTGATCGGTTAAAGGTTAATTGGTCTTTTATTTATTCCATTTGTGATTGATAAATTAGTATTGAATTATTTTTTTCTTGGAGAGTGTTTATTTAACTGCTTTTATTGTATTGATATTAAATTTTAGTAATTCGTATTTTCATTTTTAAATTTTATCAACGCATGATTTATTTTATAAAGTACAAATAACTGTGAATGCTTAATTTTTCAATGATTAATGATTAGCGGACCGTATATAACAATCAATCAGTTATCAATGAACTAAAATTGAATTTTAATTTAAAAAAATCAATATTAATTGATTGAATTTGAAAAATAGACTATACACTGATTAACCGATATATAATCACTTTTAACTTTAGCAGCATGGATAATAAGTTAGTATTTTGTATTTCAGAATAATCACATTTTTCTAAAACATCACACTAATAAAAAGTACTTAAAATTAATAAATCAAAACCTATGTAATATTTTGAAAAGTTAATTTGTTTTCAATTTATTTTTTATGTTTAGGCGCCAATTACTTACAGGTAAAATAAATGTTGCCTACTATTTAAGATTTTTCTTTTTGAAAAAAAAAAACACAATTATTGCAATTTTTCACATATTACGAAGTACAATCATGATGCATAATTATCCATTTTTGGAATTTTTCTATTTTGCAATTTATTAACCCCTTTTGATAATAATGCAAATATGGTTGTTTGGGTTTCTGGAAACGAAAAAAAGTATAAGCCAAGGCAGGAGGTTTTCGCTGTTTAGACTATCTGACACTTAATTTAGTTATTGAATGAACATTCCAATCATCTATAATCAAAAGAAGATGAGAGTTTCCTGTTTGGTCTTGTGGCATTCACTGCCCTTCGCCAATTAGGCAAAGGAGCATGCCTTTAAGGTACAAAGTGGTCCTCAACGTGGTCTTAGAGCCAGTTGTGCAGGATTGTTTCAGTGTGTGTGAAGTGTTCCCCCACCGTAGGAGAGTACTAGGGTCAGTCAGACTAGTTGGGTGATTTACCTGTGCAGGGACCTAATATATGCAGAGCAGCTTAATTAGTGATGGAACTTGGTCCTTGGTGGTTTGCATCCCTCTTGATCCGCAATTTGCTCTATGTGCTCTTCATAGCCATTGAATGGCCTATGTGGCTTCCTGCATGGCTTTTGCTATCAACTTCCCTCTCTCCATTACTTTTATCAAGATTAGAGTTTTATTCGCTTCATTTTCACATCTCCATGTTTTCCTGTGTCCTTTGCTCTTTTTTTCTTTTTTTTGGTATTATTTTCTATCAGTGCTTTCTCATAATCTCTTTTGCGTTTATTGTCTTCATTTGACGATTTTGCCCTTCATTTTTCGAGTTTGGGTTCATTGGTCATGGGATTTTTGTTGCTCACAGCCATTACTTCTCGTAAACATTGGGTATGCTTCCTTTCTTTCCTTTGATTTCTCGTGTATACGCCCTTTTATTTTTCTTCCGTGGCTTCCTATGATTCTTTCCCTCCTGTTGTTGATATTTGTTCTAAGGTTATAGAGGATAGATTGGAGGGATTTTTGGGGCAATGTATTGATAGTATGGTATGGTATTGTAATAATCGGTAACATATTAGAACAAACTGGTATATTATGGTATGATTTAATAAATTTTTTATATGATTAAAAAATAAAAATAATAAAAATAATTTTAATAAACAATATATAAAATTAGGGTCATATTATAATAAATAAGAAGAATTATTAAAATTAAACAAATGGAGTGAGAAAAAATATAAAAAGATAATGTAAAATCGTCAATTTGGTGGTTTAAAAATTTAAACAAAATTAAACGTCCATTAAATAACCATCTTTCCAGGCAACTATTTGATTAGTAGAAGCGAGTAGTATCCTCAAGCTCATATCAGTAGTGAGCTGATAATCATATGTTAATCCGTTACACTTTTTCATACCATAACATCCCTAATTAGGGGCAAAAATAATGGGAGAATTAGGTTGTACGTAAAAGCCCCAAAATTTACTACTGTATCAATTAATTATAAAATGTTAAGTGATATTTGTGGTGGAAGAATAAATAAGAATCGCTTTTAATTGTAGGAAATAATTAAAGAGTAGAACTTAATTGAAAAAAAAAAGAAAAATAGTTTAGTGATATGAAAGTGAGATGCCTTGATTAATAAGTTAGGGAAGGATTAATTAAAATTGAACATAAGTTAAGCAAAATTAAGTGGGATTTGAGGTGTCCACCCGTGGAAAATCCACTACACCAAATTCATGCAAGCGTTGTCTCGGCATCGAGTAGTTTTGAAGTAATTTTGGCAAGTTCATGAGTATTTGTAAAGAATTGAATTGTTTGTTAGAGTTGAATTTTAGATGTAGTTTATGCCAATTGAGTTTCTTGGCTTGATCGAGAATTTTATGATAATCTTTTTATATAAATTCAAGCTTGGGAATGTAAAGTTGAGTTCTGATGGCATAACAGTAGTGATGCTTAAAAGTTTGGTAAAAAGCCAATATGTGTATTTGAGTTACATGCATTTATGCGCATTAACTTGCTAGTGACTCTCGTATATACAATGTGCATATTCTATTATGGTGACAATCCTAGAATTTGACATGATACCGTGATGCACAACTATTAAGCTCATAACCAGTCCTTGGTCATAAATTAAAGGTTGATTCCTTCTCTTGAAAAGAATGATGAATGTGAGTTTTGCTTGGGAAGAAATTGAGTCATAAATTAATTAATGCTAGTAGGGATTGCTTGTGAGAGGAATTGCTGAATTATCTTTGTATTTGACACTTGATACTTGCAATGGTAAAATTTACATATTTTTGCACCCTGAAGTTGGCAAAAAAGACCCCTTACACACTCTTGTGGGTAGTGGGTGTCCTATTACACATCTAAAGTAGGTTAAATTGTACCCATTGACATCCTAAAAACACACGAAACATGGAAAATAAAAATAAATCATTAATTTTTTCTCTTCATATATAATAACAAAAGGAAATGTCTACTTTTGCCACTAATTGAGATGCTTTGGTTGAATTAAGAGAGTACAATGCTTTTCTGCATTGGCAGCGTACATTACAAATGTTTGAGAATTGCTAGCCTTTGATACAAAGGCTAACACGCATACAAGTCATGGTTTTCTGGAAAAAAGATGGCTTCACTAATAATCTTTTGGTTTTTTAGCTAATTTTTTGCCAATACATTGCATCATTAATTTCTCAAGAAATATGCTGTTTACTTTTTCAAAATTTTGTCCATATGCATTCTTATTTAGTTTTCATAGGTTTTAACTAGCTGGTGATGTTAGCAGTAGTCAAAGAATGCCCTCCAATAGCCATCCTGCTGGCACACGTAACTCGAGTCATGCTCTTGCAATGAAAAATTTCAATTGAAGTTGGTATTGTGTTGTAGGTATATTAGGAGTAATATTATGAATTACTAAAATATTTCTAGTTTAAGTTCGTTTGTTTTGCATTAAGGGCTACTGAATTGAAACTAAATGTAGTTAGGTGGTTTTTGTTAATATGATTAATTATTTTATTCTAATTATGTGTATTTTATGTATTACTACCGACCCAAGATATGTTTATTGGGCTTTATCTACTAATAAGCGAAAATTGTTGAGATATTTGTACAAATAGATATAATTTATGTAATCATAGAAATTATTAAAATGAAAAGAATTAGTAATAACAACTATAAATATACAAAAAGAATCTGCCTCAAAAAGTGTATTACATTGTAGTGACAAGGACAAGAAATTGAAAAAAATATGTTCTTTTATGTCTTCCTCATTAACATGAATTAATCTTGTTTTAGGTTTCAAAAATTTTAAATTCCATTGTACTTTTATGTTCTGTGCTTCTTGAAATCTTACAATTAGATATTATGTTAAATTGTTAATTGATAATTTATTTTGGACTCTTTATTGATTAGACCGTAAAAAGGGGTGTGCAATGAGTCGGATTTATACATTACCTAATTCCTAACTTAATAGGTAAAACCGTAAAAGAATAGAATTAGAGTGAAACAACCGGATATCAAAGCAAAAAAAAAAAAAAAAAAGAGTATAACCTAGTCCAATAATAAAATAATAAAATTTAATAAAGTGTAAAAAAGTTTTATATATATATATAAACACTAGTCATTTTTGAGTACTGAGACAGCCAAAGAAAATATATATAGCTTGCCTTTCTTTTTTATTTCTTGTTTTTATTAAAGAAAGGTAGACATTACACACCATTAATTTTTATAAAATTATTTTTGTCTTAGTATCTTACAAGTCCTCATTCATATCATGCAGCAGGCAATTTCACTCAATGTAATAAATATAAATAGCCATTAAAATTCAAAGTCAAATGATCAAACACTGAAATATATATTTTCTCCTCAAGTATTACAATTTACAGCCTATGTTAATTAATTCTATATATGATTTTTGACCAAACAATCCAAACAGTTATGAACTCGTGAAATTTTAAATTTTTATTACGACTAAAGTTTACTATTTTTTAATAGTTAAAGTTTACTGCTGATTTTTTTTTTCCCTTAATGACATTATTTTGGAGATTGGTATTTCTTATCTTTAACAAAACTTTTGAGGGATAACATCTTCAATTATATGTTACAATGTTTGAGGGGTATCATCCTCAATTATTATTGGATAGCCATGACAACAACAATTAATAAGCATATAAAAGATACATTTGGCAATATTGAGTAAAACTTAGACCAACTACATTTGTGATGACACGAAAAATATGTTAAAAGAGTGTAATCTTAAATCTAATTTAATTTAGGTAAAAATGCATTTTCAAGTCCTTAAAACTTTTAAAATTTTTTACATTTGATCCGTCTATAAAAAAACTATTGATTAGATTCCATTTTAATATGAGATAACACGTAGATTTTCATAAATGGAATTAGTGTGCGTGTGGTTTAATCTTTGTTAATATCATACCGGCAAATCCATTCTCGATTTAATTTCTAGACTTTCAAAATTTTTCACATTGAATTTCTGAATTTTAAAAATTTTTCATAGTAGGTCTCTTGACAAGAAAAAGATAACATGCCTTTTAACGATAATTGAAACATATACGCATTAGTTCCGTTTATAAGGGATTGCGTGTTAATTCATATTAAAATATGGACATCTAATAAAAAAACTTTTAAAGGAATTCATCAATATACAAAATCTTAAAACTTTGACATATACTCCAAGCATAATCTATACTAAGAGTGTACACAGTACGGTATAATTCGAAAATCTACAAATTTCTATATTGTCTTGAAATTTCGAATATTTTAAAAATTCGGTACAGTTCGGTTCGATACTTTAATTCTTTCGATACTAAACAATATAGTAAAATATAATTTGGTACTTCAAATAATTCAATTTTTTTAAAATTTATAAAATATATTTACACAATAATAAATACAAGTATAATTAAAATATCTCAATAAATACAATAGAAATTTAAGTTAAAGTATAAAATTTAAAAATTAACATTTAATAGTCTTTTTCTACATTATATTGGCACTGATTTGAGAATTTTCAATAATATCTAAAAAAATACATAATTTAAATAATTAAATCACAAAAAATCTAAATATTAAATATATAATTTAAAAATTTATGCAAATATAGTAATTATTGCCTGGTAAAATATTTATATACTCCCATAATTACATCAATTGATAAAATTTTGGTATATATAATAATTATGTATAATTAAGTTATTGATTTGCATACTCATATAAGTATTGTGCTAAAATAGATGAATATTAGTTGATTGATACAAAAAATAAATGAAATTAATTAATATGATTATTATATACTTACATAACTATATGAATTGATAAATTTTATTTTATATAATAATTGTATATAATTATATTATTAATTTACACACTCAATTATTCATATAGATATTGTGTAAAAATAGATAAATTATAGTTGAGTGATACAAAGAGTAAATGAAATTAATTGGTAAAATTTTGATATATATAATAATTATATATAATTACATTATTGATTCGCATGCTCATATATGTATTGTGCCAAAAATATATGAATATTAGTTGATTGTTACTAAAAATAAATGAAATTAATTAGTATGATTATTATATACTTGTAAATGTGACAAAATTAATCCAAATTCATGGATCGACCTAAATTTGTAAAAAAAAAATGATCTAAATTCAAAAAAATACTCACTGTATCAATTCAAAACTAACTCATTTTATTTTTTGACCTAATTCAATTCAATATTCACTAAATTAATCCAAAACTCACCTATTTCATTTTTAAAAGAAAAAGAGAAAGAAAGGACAAGAAGTGTGTTGAAGGCAAAGAATGTGTAAAACGGTAAAAGTGCAGCCAAAATCAACACAACATGTTCTTTCTTTTCAGTTAAATAATATTCTTTTTTTTTGTTCTTTGATTAACATCAAATTAAAAAGGTACAAAATTAGAATGTATAAACCCAATTATCAAACACCTCCATACCCAATCAAATTAACAAATATCAAATTAAATAAAAGAATGTATAAATGTACTAATTTTTATTGTTTGTATAGATTTCTATTTTTAGAGTAAAATTAGATTATTAATGAAATTTTTATTTTTCTTTATATATCAACTTATTATTTATATTATGCTTTCAATTGAATATTATTATCATATCAATTAATTAATTAATTAATAATTTTATAATAATTTGTATTAAATTCATTAATCGATTCTAATCTGTCCAATTCATTTGGATATTGACCTATTTATGATCCATATTTTTCGATCTATTTATGACTCAACTCATTAATGACCTGTCCATTACTGACCCAACCCAAACCCACTTAATCCGTCCATTTGTCACCTCTATATACTTATATAACTATATGAATTGATGAATTTCATTATATATAGTAATTGTATATAATTATATTATTAATTTATATACTCGATTACTCATATAAATATTGTATTTGAATAAAAATAGATAAATATTAGTTAAGTTGGTACAAAGAGTAAATGAAATCAATTGGTAAAATATTTATATACTCCTATAATTACATCAATCGGTAAAATTTTGGTATATATAATAACTATATATAATTACATAATTGATTTGCATACTCATCATATAGGTATTATGCCAAAAATAGATAAATATTAGTTGATTGATACTATAAATAGGGTGTTCATCGGGCGGGTTTGGGTCAACCCGACCGAAACCCGAACAACCAGAAACCCGAAATATCCATAATATCTCAACCCTATCCTACGAATAGTTCGGACCCCTATCCGAATAATCCGCACAATTTCGGGCTCCGCCCGAATAACTCGAACAACCAGAATTTATTTTTTTATTTTTAAAATTATTTTTTCTTTTATTTTAAATTATTTAAAATGGAATTCTTGCTCCGATTACCAAAACGCAGCATTTTGAGTCTTTTTTCGGGTTAATGAGGGTTTAACCCGACTCGAACCCGAATAACTCTCAAATTTCTAACCCTACCCGACCCTAACAACCCTACCCGAATTCCTTGTTCGGGTCGAGTTGTTCGGATTATTCGGGGCGGATCGGGTTTTGAACACCCCTAACTATAAATAAATGAAATTATTTATTATGATTATTATATGCTTATATAACTATATGAATTGATAAATTTCATTATATATAATAGTTGTATATAATTATATTATTAATTTACATACTCGATTACTCATATAACTATTGTGTAAAAAATATATGAGTAATGGTTGAGCGATGCTAAAAGTAAATGAAATTATTGGAAAGATAATTATATATTCATATATTTATATTGATTGGTAAAATTTCATTATAAATAATAATTGTATACAATTACATTTTTAATTTACATATTCATATAGTTATTGTATTAAAAATATATGACTACTAGTTGAATGACATTAGAAATAAATGAAATTAATTTATAAAATATTTATGTGATAAATTACTTAGCTTACATATCTATATAAATATTTGTACAAAAATAAAAATTAAGTAGTCGTTGAGTAAAATTAAAAATAAATTAAATTAAATACAAATTATTTTACTTTCATATTCATATTCATATAAATACAATAATTATTAAAATAATTAAATTTATCTTATTAATAATTAAAATATTTATTTTAATTTATTAAGTAATTATTATCTTAATTTTGAGCATTAAAATATATAATGCAAATAATTATAAAGTTAAATTTATAGAGTATAGATAAAATAAAAATTATAAATAATATTTATATATAAATTATTAGTATTATATATAATAATTAATAAATATCGATTTTTTCAGTACAATTCAGTTTTAGAACAATTTAGTACAATTCAATACAGTTTTCGATCCAGTTCTAGATAAAATATTTATATTCGTTCTAAATAAAGTCAACGGTATAGTTTGATTCGGTTCTAGTAAAAAAGTCAACGATACAGTTTGATTTTAGATTTTTTTTGATACTTTGGTTTGGTACAGAAAGATCCAGATCCAAATCTGTGTACACCTCTAATCTATACATACATGTATATATTAAAACTCAGCGGAAGACAAAAAAGACAAAAATAATTTAGAAGTAGATCTATATTTGTGTCTAAAATATATTTTATAAGTTAAAAATCAAATGTAAAACATACATATAGATGAGTATTTATTTTGAACAAAATTTTGCCAATGCGAAAACTTCATACATATCTGTATCGAGAATGATGTTTGCTATCAATTCCTTGATAATGAAATTATCATCAAATATATATTTTTTAATTTTTGTCTAAAGGCTGATAGGGAAGAGTTCTACTGTCAGCAAAACTCTCTTTAGTGGAGTCTTTTATGTACTGTAAAACTCTTGTATTATTCTATTACTTCATCTTCTGTAAATACCTATATATATTTGTTACATTGAATAATATAATATGAGTTGCATCTCCTTCATGGTATCAGAGCCTACTGTGGTTTAAAAACCCAATTTTTTTTCTCACATCATGTCTAACCCTACTACATCTGTTTCCTCTACCGGCACCATTACTTCCTCACTTATTAGCGCCACCGTCTCCAGTAATCCCTTCTCTGGTAATCTCTCCCATCAGCTGTCGGTAAGGTTAACCACTCAAAACTTCCTTCCTTGGCTCACTCAAATGTCCCTGGTATTGAAGGGATATAAGTTATACTCTCATGTCACAGATGCACCACCTCCAACTCAATTACTCGATGGTCAGGACAATCCTGCATTCAGTGTTCGGCAACAACAGCATCATCAAATCCTTTCTTGGATTTTTGCTTCTATTTCAGAATTTATTTTGCCTCAAATCATTGGGGCTGACACTGCTAAACAAGCATGGGAGAAGCTTTATGATGCATACTCTGCTAGTTCACGATCATAGATTCGCAATTATCGTCATCAGTTATTAACCCTTAAGCATGAGAATGATAGTATCACCGCCTATATGCAAAAGGCCAAAGGTTTATATGATCAGTTGGCAGCTTTACAAAGTCCTATGGCAGAAATAGACTTTGTTGATTGCATCTTAGCTGGATTGGGGTCTGCATATTGCCCCTTTATTCGTGCCTTAGAAGCTAGGCTTAAACCAATTACCTTTGACAACTTGTATGGCTTATTGTTGAATGAAGAAACCCAGTTGGCTAAAGATCATGAGGTGGACTCGTTTACACCTAGTGCACAGTTTTCATCCCCTCCTTGTGTTCTTTTTCCTTCAGCTTCCATCCCAGAACCCACGCCCGCGCCAAACTAGCCCCTTTCAATTGAGTGGCCACGTCCCCTTTCAGTTCTAGCTCCAGCGACCGTGCACCAACATACTCCTCAACCCGTGCCCGTGTATACCTACCCTTCAGAACTCGTGCCCGTGCACACCCTGCCCTCTTTATCCATGTAGCTGCATGCCAGTACTAGTCCGCCCTCCACACATGTTGTCCCTTTAGATAGTGACCTTTACCCACCACTTGTTTCACCATCTGATGCTCAGCCTCCATCTTTTCCTTTCCTAGAGGCACTTACAGCTCCACCTAAGCAACATAAGATGGTTACTCGATTACAAATCGGCTCTTTAAAGCTCTGGTTATTCCACTCCACTGTCACTACTTTCGATCCCACCACTTATACCCAAGCTACAAAGATTGATCACTGGCATCAAGCTATGGTTGCCGAGTATAATGCCTTAATAGCCAATGGCATTTGGGTATTAGTCCTCCACCTTCTCAGGTTAATCTTGTTGGATGCAAATGTGTTTTCAAAACAAAAACTAAAGCTGATGGTTCTGTTGATCGCTATAAAGCTCGTTTAGTTGCCAAAGGTTTTCATCAAAGCCTAGGTATCGACTTTAATGAAACCTTTAGTCCTGTGGTGCGGCCTAGTACTATTCGGGTCATTTTATCCATGGCTATTTCTCTGCACTGGAATGTTCTTCAACTTGATGTCTCCAATGCATTTTTGCATGGTGACTTACAAGAAGAGGTGTATATGGCTCAACCTCCTGGGTTTGTTGATGTTGCTCGACCGACCTTTGTCTGTAAACTTCATAAATCTCTCTATGGTCTGAAACAGACACCTCGTATGTGTCATGAGAAGCTGACAACCACTTTTCACTCATTTGGTTTTCTGGCTCTAAATCTGATTCTTCATTATATTATTTAACTAAGGGGTTGACTTGATTGTATTGCCTTATTTATGTGGATGATTTGTTGTTAACTGGGACTAATTCCTCACTGATGGAACATCTTATTTGCTTTCTTAAGCATACCTTCAGTATTCGAAATTTGGGGACGTTGTCTTACTTCTTTGGTCTTGAAGCTCTTTAGATCAAATCTGGTATTTTGTTACACCAATCAAAGTATATTCATAGTATCTTGAAGAAGGTGTACATACAGGATTGCAAGCCTATCTCTAGTCCTGTTAATCCATCAACTTCATTGCGGTTATAGGATAATGACCCTTTTCTAGATTTCAGTTATTATTGTAGTATTGTTGGTAGTCTACAATACTTGACTTTTACTCGTCCTGACATTTCCTTTGTTGTGAATAAGGTCTCCCAATTCATGCATGCTCCTACTTCCAATCATTGGTTTGCTGTTAAATGCATCTTACGCTATCTAAAAGGCACTTCTGCACATGGTTTATAGTTTCATCACTCCACCATTAATCAGTTATTCTACTACTCTAATTCAGATTGGGGAGGTGATCCGGATGATAGGAAGTCCACCACTGGTTATGCTATATTTTTTTGGTTCCAATCTGGTCTCTTAGAGTTCAAAAAAGCAACGTACTGTGTCTCGATCATCTATTGAGGCCAAGTATCGAGCAATTGCTTCCACGACATTTAAAGCTAGTTGGCGTACTATGCTTTTACGTGAGATTGGTCAATGTCTTTCTGCTCCTCCTGTGTTGTGGTGTGATAATTTGAGTGCTGTATATCTTACTGCTAATCCTATTTTTCACTCTAATAGCAAACACTTAGAGATTGATTTTCATTTTGTTCGGGATAAGGTTCATTCCAAGTCCTTAGTTGTTCAGTATATTTCTATAGTTGATCAAGTGGCTAATATTCTCACCAAAGGATTATCTCGTGCTCGTTTTCTTTTGCTCGATTCCAAGCTCAACATTCGTCCCTCTGTTTAGCTTGTGGGAGGGTGATAGGGAAGAGTTTTACTCTCAGTAGAACTCTCGTTAGTGGAGTCTTTTATGTACTGTAAAACTCTTGTATTATTCTATTACTTCCTCTTCTGTAAATACTTATATATATTTGTTACATTGAATAATATAATATGAGTTGCATCTCCTTCAAAGGCGATTAGTATGAATATATGTGAGCTCAAATTCTAACTAAAGGGCTTTTATTATATGTCCTTTGTTAGTCCCTTCTCTCAAAAGGAACTCAAGAGATGTTATGATCATCCAACTATGAAAAATTTTAACCTTATGGAGTACATTATTAGCGAGATGGAATTAGAGAAAGATGTGAAAGAGATTAGAGCTATGACTGATCCAAGCATTTCCTTCCTGCATCTTTCTTCAGGGCCACTCGAGGTAAGATTTGCTACCTTTATTTTATTTTTATAATGTGTATTTTACTTTACTAGTAATTTGTTTTTTCCTTTCTTTTTAGTTAATGTAATGGGCTTAGTGAATGGTAGATGAGTCAATCAAGAAAGGGTTAGAGCTAGATACTTTGAGCAAGAAGGTTATCAAGTTTAATCAACATTTGGTTGCTTAGCTATCAGCTTAAAAAGAAATATGGAATAAGGAAAAAGTTAATCTTGAGGCTGTTCAGTCAAATTTGACCTTAAAGATCACTAAGCTATAAGGTTGGATCAGTAACTTTGAGTCTCGAGAGTGGTTTCATTAGGCTCAGTTATATTATTTAAAGACCCAACATGGTAAGGAGCTGAAAGACCAAGAAGTCCTTAAAGAGCTAAGGGGAGCACAAGATGCCTAGTTGGAAAGGGTCAACTAGACTGTGTAAAGCACTTTCCAATGTCAAATTTTGATTTCCTCAATAATCTGACTGTTCTTTCTCCACTACTAAAAGAGGGCTACAAAAGGTCTAGAATGAGGTTCATCTTCCAATAAATGATGACATTAAAGATAAGTAGATGTTGCACTAGCTAGTCGATGATTGTCTTACAAGGTAAGGTGAAGATTAGTCTAACATTTAAACATAGACTAATCTCATCATCTCGTAATATTTCTATGTTTTGATTTTGAAAGTCCTTATAACAATTTTTTCATATGAATAAAATTATATTTTATTTTGATAATTTCTTGAGTTTTATCTGATAATACTCTTGAAAAATTCTTCATTCGAACTTGACACCTACAAAAAAGGTAAAAGACCTATGGAGATTTACGAATATTTCGACGGTCAAGTTAGTTCATTTGAACGGGGAAAATCATAAAAAATAAAGAGAATTCCGTAAAAAGAGAAAAATATCATCCCTGAGTGAATAATTATTTTACCTATTTATATAGTAAGAATTCGTATACCTTTAGAATTCTGAACACCATAGAGTTTTAGGTTGAATTAAATTTCCTTTATTATCATAAGTCCCCCCCTCCGGTGTGTGACATTTATGTCAACAACATTTGAGGTGGCACCTAAGAGGTTGCTTTTTGTCATGTACAGCCATAGTGAGTGAATAAGTCTTTATAGCTCATGGCAAAATTGTCGAGTTTGAGCTAAAAATTATAATATGCTTGAGGCGATGTGCCAATTTGAGCTAGTGAGATCATGCTCATGGTGATATGTCGTATGAGTTAAATGGACTCGTGGCGATTATGCTGAGTGAGCTAGATGGGCTCCTGGAAATTGTGCTGAGTGAGCTAAGAAAGGAGTTCATGGCGAGAGTACTCAGTGAGTTGGATGATATCGTGGCAATAATGTCTAGTGAACAAGATGAGCTTGTGGCGATAGTGCCTAGTGAGCAAGACGGGCCTGTGGCGATGGTGCCTAGTGATTAAGACGGGCTCATAGTGATTGTACCGAGTAAGCTATTGATGATACTTTTACAAGTTGGAGATGTTCCAAGAGTGCACCAGAATGACCTATTAAATATTGTAGAGTTTGCATTGCCCGTCATAGAGCTTTGGCTGCAAAACTTAAATTTTTGGTTGAAAAATAGAGCATAAGTAATGCATTATATTTCAAAAAATATAAGCAGATGAAAATTCTTATCATATTTGAAGCTTAAAACTAAATGCTCCGCTCTTCTATCTTGAAATTGAATTGAGTGAGAACTCAGCTTATTTTAACTAGTGATAGCTAATATTTAAATCTGCAAAAAGTGTCAATTTGACTTCGGCCTCTTGGGCAAATAAATTAGCATATATAAAGCATAAAGATGCAAATTCATAGTGTAAAAATACTTGTGTGATAACTCCAATTTTATTGTTTAATTTCAATATATTTTTGTTTGTATCTATGGTTTATTTTGCATGATTTTCAGTGTTTTGTGTAATAACTTTCTCTTTTTATGCCAAATGAAATTATATTGATATTTACAATGTTTTGATGTGTTTAATGGGATAAATTTGACTCTTGTGTAGAAAAATAGGCAAGAGCACGACTGAGACAAAATGGTCCCAGCTGTGCCCATTAAAGAATCCCTAATCCACACCATTTCATTTATCGAAATAACCTACAGGAATTATAATCCAATCTCCACCGTTGAAAATGTAGATCAAGATGTTACAAAGCTATGGTTAAAATTTCAGCTCGATCCAACGGTGAAATATTCAGAAACTAATAAATTAATAAGACTGATTTTTCTTCTCTCAGGAGCCACGGCCGAGACATTTTGTCCCGGCCGTGGCCAATGCAGAATTTGAGCTGTTTTAGTCCAGAAGGTGGCCACGGCTGAAACAAAAATTTCCCAGCCGTGGCCATCTGCAGATCTCTATAAAAACTGCGTTTTCTTTGGCAGAAAACGAAGAGGAAAGATGCGGGAAAGCCACCACACTTAGATTTAGGGCTTTTTCCTCCATTTTTCTTATGTTTTCCCTCCATTTTATGTTGTAGGTTAGATTGTACTGAGTGAGCTATTGATGATACTTTTGCTTGTTGGAGATGTTCCAAGAGTGTGCCAGAATGACCTGTTAAATATTGTAGAGTTTGCATTGCCCGTCATAGAGCTTTGGCTACAAAACTTAAAAATTTTTGGTTGAAAACTCGAGCATAAGTAATGCATTATATTTCAAAAAATATAAGCAGATGAAAATTCTTATAATATTTGAAGCTTAAAACTAAATGCTCCGCTCTTCTCTCTTGAAATTGAATTGAGTGAGAACTCAGCTTATTTTAACCAGTGATAGCTAATATTTAAATCTGCAAAAAGTGTCAATTTGACTTCGGCCTCTTGGGCAAATAAATTAGCATATATAGAGCATAAAGATGCAAATTCATAGTGTAAAAATACTTGTGTATGGCAGTTGATTAGCTGCATAAGCTATTGCTTCCTATCTTGAGAGTAAGTATATATTGCATGTGCTAAAATTGAGTGAGACATAAATATGCTTAACTTTACAGTAATAAAATTATCATGTATAGCTGAGTCAAAAGACAAGTTTAGTAACAATGTACTTGAAAGAAAAATGTACTTGTAGAAGGCATGTAAGAGTTGCAATAAGCTGGAGTATGCTCGTCCCTTCGAATCTAAACTGAGAGTTGTCTTAGTCATTATTGTTCTTACTTGTATTGTTTCAAGCTATTATTAGAAAATAGCTACTAGAAATTTAAAAAAATCACTTGTCTTGTTTGATAGATTGTTAGTTAAACAAGAACAAATTGAAGAGTAATTCATAAAATAAAAATCAAAGTAATGAAGGCAATAGATGAAGTGAATATCTGAAAAGCACAGTCAAGTGGCATATAGGCATGCTTGTATGAGTGAGTCCAAGATTTTCGCTAAAATAGTCTATATTTGGTAGAGTATTGTCAATTGATAATCTTTAAATTGTAGCATTTTCATAGATGAGAAAAGTACCAAAGGATTAAAACTTGCACAAGATTACTAGCTGTGCAAAACTTAAAAATAAGACAAAAAGTAATAAATGATGAAGGAGTCATGTATTTGAGTAATATATGTATGGACTGTATGCTTATATCCGAAACTTGTGCACTTGTAGCCCTGCCACTAAAGTTGTCATAAGATGATATTTCAACAGAAAAAGAAGCAAGCCTCTATATGTTCCTTTATCTCTGCAATTGTATCAAAATGGTACTGCCTTTTTGAGGAAATGGTGTGCTTCCTTAAACTGATATTGATTAAGATAGTGAAAAGTTGAATTTATTTGAACCCGAGTTGGGTAAAAGGTGCAACCCAGTGAATAATGGCTATTAACCTTTGTGAATCAAATGAACGATAGTTCAACTTGGGCTTCATTGATGAAAATTACTTTGGGATCCATTGTTACTGCCAGAATAAAGCTTAAATCATCAAATATCTCTCATCTCCAATCTGGTCGTATCCGATGACTGAGGATTATATCCGTGGGTGTAGGTTGGAACGCCTGATCACTGAAATTCTAGCGGTGCAGCTCATGTCACTATCTGATGCCAAAAGCAGCTGAAAAGTAAAAAATAATTTCTTTAGTTTTAGAAGAGAGTAAATGCAAATATGAGAAGAAGAGAAACAGGGCAATAGAGATGGTAGCGAAAAAAGGTCAAGTATTGCGATGTGATAATGGCGATTACGCTGGCCTTAACTAGTCGAAACGGCACCAGTTGGTCGCGACTACTCCCCTTCATTGGAGCGGTTGCAATGAAGACAGATTGGAGCTCTGCTGCGGGTGAAAGTTTCCGTGAAGTGATGGAGGAGAGAGCAAGATCTCTTGCATTTCTTGGGGATAAGCTTTGCCGTGGAGGTGTAGGTGGAGGCTCTTATGATGATGGCACTGGTGGTGGCTTTACAACGATGGGTGGTGCCTCTCCGTGGATCAATTTCCCCTCTTTTGGGTCTCCTCCCCAGTCAACTCCAAACGATGCCATTTTCCTTCTTTTTTTTCAACCAATCAGCCAAGTTTTTGTATTTGTGAAATTGATACGAGGTATTATAATGAAATTCGGTGAAGGTGTGTTCCACGCTCACCACACCAATGATAATATTCTCGAAAAATTCTTCATCCGAGCTTGACACCTGCAAAAAAGGTAAAGGACCTGTAGAGATTTACGAATATTTCGACGATCAAGTTAGTTCCTTTGAATGGGAAAAATCATAGAAAATAACGAGAATTTCGTAAAAAGAGGAAAGTATCATCCTTGAGTGAATAATTATTTTAGCTATTTATAGGGTAAGAATTTGTATACCTTTAGGATTTTGAACGCCGTAGAGTTTTAGATTGAATTAAATTTCCTTTGTTATCATTATCAATTCTCTTTTCTTAGTAATTTCGTGTTTGAAAGTGTCTTTGGATTCATAACTTTCATACTTATATGCATTGAATTAGTTCTTGGAGAAGATGGCATTTCCTTCTTAAATAGTGAGTATACAATGCACTAATGATATAATTCAAATATAAGACCTTTTTTACATAAGATTTGGGGTTTCTTTTTTAATGCTTTATGTGAAATATTTTTCAAAACTTCTACATTTATATCACTAACTCTCAAACTATAGTATCAAGTGATATGTTTTTTTTATAGCTGTTAGGCAACAAATTAGCAAAATTTGTAGCATTTTCTTTGTCTATAACTTTCATTCTTTTGTAATTTATTTTTTTTATCAATGCAAAATAAGATGTTGAAAAATAGTAGAAAATGGTATAGAGTACTAATAATTAGAAACCAAAGGTAACAAAGAAATGTGAAATATCTTTTTAGGAAAAAAGATATTTAATATGATTGAAAAAAAATACACAAACCACTATCTTTGTATTAGTACGAATATTTTTCTATCTCACAATATTCCACATGTGGGTTGTTCTTTCTAAATATATTTATTTACTAATAATAATTGGTAAATCCTCATATTTTATAAAGGGAAGCCTTATGTGGTGAGTGAAAGTTGTATCCGGTTTAATGGAAGATAAGGTAGTAGGATCTTATCAGGTCGGATGGGATTAAAATCCTGCAAAAGAGAAGTTTGCCCAGTTGGATCGAGCGTGAGCACTCCAATGCTTAAGTTAGTTTCAAACTTTAACGAGAGAAAGTAGAAAGCAAATGCTAAGAGTGTTGTGTAGAATATGTCGTAAAATGTAAATAAACCTGTTATTTATAGAGAGGGTGGAGAGCCATTTTAGAGGCCTATCTTGGTGTTAGAGTAGGCAGACGATGATATGACATGTAGCAGGTGGCTGATGGGATGGAGGCATATGTCAGAGGACTACTGCAGGGTAAGCCCTGTCTTATCCGATCTAATGGCCTGGTC